>JAYEVD010000312.1:0-128300 GCA_036346405.1 Phyllostachys edulis
AACCTTAATGCAATATGATCTACTTACTGTGTCCTCATCACTTACGACTGTGTCCTATCTCTATACGCACCAGTTCAGATAGTCAAGTCACGCAGCAACAGAACTCCTCACGACTCAGGTTACGACCACTGCGGATTATGTTCACCAGCCCATTTACTCAGCTCAGATTCCATAACGCACTCCCAGAATCGTCAATCGAGTGACCTACTCGTATACTCCCTTTGCCTCACGATGTCTGGGTTGAACTCTGTGAGATGTTGTGTCATCCATGGACTGCTCAATACTTTCTCGATCGAGTGTCGATATAACTTTACGTGGTCGAACACTTCGACCACTAGTGGCACGGCCATGCACTTCCTTTATCCGATCACAACGAGGGGCCAGAGACATCTCTCCCCGTTATGTTAGGATGGGCAAATCCCATATCCGACCAAATACATTCCTCTCGCATGTTTCATAGCATACCCAAAGCTACCTTTATAACTACCCCATTCACGGAGTAGCGCTTGGCAACCCTAAGAGTGCTATTACACATGTAAGAAACTATGATGATCTCAGGTCTAAGGATTATACATCACCATTGCTTGAGACCAACTAACTAACACATAGATTCATAACAATCTCAATAGTGTCTCAAGGTGGGTCTTATCCAACATCATGTTCTCTAACATGTGTCCATATCATTGGTTTGATATCTCCATATCTATGACTCGTGAAACATAGTCATCAACCAATACATATGCTAGTCTATTCATATGTGTCCTCATATGTTTACCACCGTGGATCGATAAGAACAATTATCGCAGAATATAGAGTTTCACAACCAAGTCACATACTTGATAATAAATATTAACAATATTATTCTAGGAACAAGATAACACATTATCCAATGTCGTGAACATAATGAAATATAATCATCTCTATGATTGCCTCTAGGCATATTTCCAACAAAGAAACTGGCTATCCAGTTCCCGACGAGGCGAGACAAACTATATCCAGAACCATTCCCAGCTTGCATTGTTCTCACCTCTCGTCAATGCGTAATGCTAATGGAATCACTGGTCCTCCGCATCAATACCCATGGCGCAGCATCAAGGCACCATAGTACTTCCTCACAAGAATATAGCGCCAACAGATAAGACAGACCTGCAGGTTTGAAGGCCTCTATGCATTGCCCAAAGGACCAATACACCCGCCGAAGGACATGTTTCATAACCCTCCATCGAAGTTCCATACGGTTGCCGTGCAAGGGTGAAACACCATGCCCGGATTCTGGCTCGCATAGCGTTAGGATTCGAGGAAACAAACCGTAGCCTCCTTCCAATCACCCCACAATAATCGTGACGCTCTGCATGGCCCTCCATGCTTTCCCTGCATTTCACATGGTACTTAATGAACCCGTAGATAACCTCGATAAGGGTGGCGATTTTACATCAGATCGACAAACACAACCGCCATAATACGCCTAGCAATGAAATTTTATGTTGTTCGAGGTGCCCCTGACACTTGTGCGGTCCCACAAGTGTGAGGTCGCTTCACATTCGCTATTTTCCATTGGTTGTCCCTTGTTTTATGCGCCCCATACCTTCCATCCGCACTTCTTCGCACCTCACAAGGTACCTTTTGTTCACATCGGAGTGTTGCACTATGAACGGACGATGGTGCCAAGACCGAAAGTATTCTTGCGTACCAAACCTTCATGTCCTCCATGGTTGGAAACAACAAGTTCTTTCAGATATGTCATTCTCCGGTCCGCAATGCCATGCCTACTCCTCAACCCATTAGCACAAACCGCCTTTATCAACCATACCGACATCATCGAAAGAATGCACCGATGGGACCTCACCCATTACATCGCGAAGAACCCCGCCTTCCTCTCAGGAGAAAAGAGGTGCCGGAGCCTCATCTTCTACGAGCTCCATCCTTCGCCGACTCCTCTTCACGAGTTGTTCCATCGCGAAACAACTCCTCCTCAAGCTCGTTATTCATTACAAAGACCGCTGAAATCACCACAGGTCAATAACACGCTATGTGGAAGATATAAGCGATCCACCGACAAGGGGTCATGGTTGGTACAACTCACGCTAACGAACTCTTCTAAGGTCGCTTTTCCATTGGGGGCTCGCGAATGATGGGCAAATGGTCTTGTTCCTCCGTGTTGCCATTCACCACATCCAAATTATCCGCAATCCTCAACAACAATTGTCCTTTCCACCGCCACCTCCAACACCGGACCGAGATGCGCGAGCACAATTTCTTATACATGTCCCAATCATCGCTAACAGAATTGGCACCAAAAGGCGTGCATCTTAGAACCCAAATTTCACGCCATATCGTCCTTGCATTCCGGCTAACGCACTTCCGGGTCATCCCATCCAAATGTCGACTTAATCCTAGTCACAAGAGTTGTCAAGTCCGGTGATTCACGTTAAATAAAAGGACGGTCGCTTCCATGCCGTCGAAGTTTACGTAACTTCCAGCTTGGCTAATGGCCCCACCAAGAAATACACATACAACCACGCACCATCTACATCCAACAAAATATTGCAAAGTCAAGATCATTGATGCCATATGAATGAAATACGGCAAGTATGTAAATATCACAATCAACATTGGACATAACAAAAGCTCGGTTTCTCGAGACGCATAGCGCTTAACAAGACAAACATATGCATAATTGACGGGTCGTTTCACAATGACTTCGTGTGTTAGGCCATACGGTGGACAAATAACACCAAGAAACAAGGAGATGCAAAAGATCCAAAACCTACACTACCTAAGTCTCTCATGCTCACCACGCCGAGATCCCGTTTCGAGACCGCCCAAACCACGTGTTTGGGACCGCCGAGCTTGCCTTTGAGTGCGACTCTACACTACCTCGATCCACGTGCTCAGCCACACTCGAGATCCCATTCTCGAGACCGCCCAAACCACGTGTTTGGGACCGCCAGGCTCATTCCTCAAGACGCCCAGACTTCGCCTGGCACGCCAGAGCTACACGCCGAGTACCACGAACCACTCTGCTCAAGAAATCTTATATGTGTGAAAGGAGGTAAGTCAACCTTTATTTCACTTCTTCTATACGTGTCCTTTCATAAATTTTTTGGTTAACTAATCGCACAACATCGTATTGAAGGTTAACCAAGATTGTTGTCCTACCTTATAAATAGTTAACCAACACCTGCTTGTTTTCGCCACCTCAAATTATACACCAAGAAAAATAATCAGAGGATTTTAATTTTTTATCTACACTAAGCAAAATCAAAGTAGTATTGTTACTATTTCATACTAAGCAAAATTAAAACAAGTGTACTAATCCTAAAATGACTACATAGTACACACATGCATGTAGATAAGTGGGAACTCAGGAATCACGGAGACTTGTACAACCACAAAAACAAGTACGGTTTACTAGAATCAAACATTTTTCAAGTAGAAAAAGTTGTAGTCCTGCACATATATAAAATTGCACATAGTTTGACACGGCAATATTTATGTAAATAACTTGCAATTTGACAACACATGAAATAACTAGCATTAAACGTGATGAGGCATCTTTAAAATCAGAGGAATATCATACATATGACTTACATCCATTTTAGACTTCATAATATATTATTAACCAATTGTAAACATAACAAAGACGTAATTCAACTTCAACCAAAAAAAATCAAACATGCATACAAATTGTCAAATTGCAAACAAACAAGCAAAGATAATATCCTTATGATAGTGCTACGATAGAGCTCACAAACTTGATAGTAATTAATCAAGATGAAACCTTTGCGCCTAATTATGATTTAGCAATGACAGTAAATTCTTGTAACATAGACAATTGTCACTAGTGCAAATGCATACTCAACATATAAAACCAAAGCAGATTATCACCTTGGTGGTCAAGGCAATAAGATATAGATAATCAAACACAAGATTTATTCTCACATACACAAAAGACACTCAACCACAACAGCTTATTCTAGCATATACAAAATAATAGCAAACTTGATGAACCCTTACAAATAACTGAAACAAAAAATCCCAGCATTAATAATTATAAATGAAGCAAATTTCCAAAACCAATTAAATGGCATAAATGACATCAGATTTATTTCATGAATATGGCTCTCGTAATATGGCCATCTAAATGGAATGTAATGCTCATCATGCACAAATTGAATACAAACAACATCAAGATATACCTCAAAGATATATCTCAAAGTGTCAAACTAGCGACTACAGGATATACTTTGCCAAATCGAGATCACATAACAAGACTCCACAATATTCACGTAACTAGATCACAACATCAAGAATAACAACAATTTGCTAACAGGAGTGTTTGACAAATTGAATTGCTCAAAATCTCCACAACCGTGGAGGTTCAAAACAACTGATCCACACGAAAGTAATAAACCGCACAACAAGAGACAATAGTATGTAATCCAATTAGAGCTCAAGTCTAAATCCTCTTATCACATCAATTTCAGATTTACACTAATATCATCATTGAGTATTTCAAACGATCCAATGAGCTAACCGATCCTCTTTGCAATATCTCGCCTGGACCGTAGTAGTAGCGAGGATCAAGCATATGCAAAGGTACAATGAGAATGTGATTCATGGGTATACAATGTACCCATGATCAAGCATTCGCACATATTGCAACAACTACGGTCACTGATATTGCAACAATGATATGCAGTGTACCCATCATCAAGCATTCGCACATATTGCAACAATGATATGCAGTGTACCCATCATCAAGCATTTGCACATATTGCAACAACTACTCAATCACACATCAAGCATGAATCTATATGCTACACCGCTCGCCCATTTCAACACATTATCTCACAAGGTATACCTCGATCTAGGAGAAGAAGCCGTGGGGAGAAGAGGATCAAGTGGGGAGGCGGCGTTTGGTAGGACGATCATGGGGAGGCCGTGCTTGGGAGGAGGACTGGCGGCGTGCACGGGGCACGCGTGGAGGAGAGCCGACGGAGGAGGCCCGTGTCGGGAGGAAGAGAGGCGGCCTCGGCGGGCGCGAGAGCGGTGGCGGCCACGGCAGGCGAAGCAGCTGGCGCGCCCACCGGCTGCATGAGCAGCGGCGGCGGCTAGGGTTGAACGGGTCCTCGGCCGCGGCGGCGAAGAGAAGAAGGGAGGTGAGAAGATAGAAAAAATGAGGAACGGGCGGGCCGCTCGATTATAAGTCCCCACTGTCACGCCGGGACTCATGGCGACCATATGCCTTGTCATGCCATGAGGCTCGGCAGATGGTGCCACGCAAGCCTCCACGCGGCAAGCGGGCGAGGGCTTACGTGGCACCTCACCATGCCGCCACCGTGGCGTGATAGTTGATTTGGTCACGCCACGGAGGTGGCGTGACCAAAGGGTCGAATTGGAAATAATGTTTATGAGGATTAATTTTAAAATATTAATAAAAAGGATTAAATAAAAAATTCGTAGAGGAGGATGGATCTGCATAAAAATACATGTTCGTGTTTGGGTGTAGTTCAATGTATCATGTATGCAGCCGGGTGTGGTTGACGATGCGTGTTTGGTACTCTATGTAGTACCTATTTTGCCGTGCATCTACGGGCCGGAGATTGGTTAAATGGTCCGTTCTTGTGCGAATTGCCAGCGAAGGGACAGTGGGGAGGGTCATGTCTCGCTCAAGATCTCCATGCATATGCATTGCTCCAATGCTGCATGAGTACGGAGGGAGGAGGTTGTTGAAATTGTCACGGGAAATGCTAATAAAGATCTTATTGGAAATGATAAGTTCCACGAGCTCACATTATTCTTCTCTATGTTAGGACTTTGAGTGATGGAGAGTTGTCCCCCGCTTGCATGGCCGATGCTTACAGATGTTTGGGCAAGGCACTCGGTCTGCTTTCACGTGCAATAGCACGGCATCTTCGCTTGCATACCGAGTACAAAGTGCTTGCCCTCCTTCCCTAGTTGATTTTATTTTACTAACAACCTGTTGTTCATATTTCCATTTTTCTACTAGCTAATGATAATTCTTTACTTTTCAGTGTATTCAACCATTTTCTTGACGACACTCCATTGCTCTGTAAATGAGGTCTCATCATCGAATTGCTAGTGGCATATTCTAACAAACAGCTCCAAAGTGGACAGCATATAGGATGTCTCAGTCTTCAATGGCTGAAACCGATAGGGCTTTGTTATATGCTAATTGCTTCGATCGTCTCGGAATTGAGGTATATATCAAGATGCTGCCCTTTCTTATGTTAAACTTTATCAAGAACGTGGCAATACAAAGAATAAAGTTCTTTATCCTTCATTACTTTTTGTTGTGGTGAAACGCGCTAGTGTTTTGTTAGCCTCCATTTTTTGTCCGATTCATGTTTTCTTCCCTGTTAGTCTATTTGACTGATTTCGTGTTATTCCGCGCCATTAGTGCTGTTTGTCTGTCAATTCATATTGTTTAGCTACTTTTTGGTAGCTTTGAGCCCACCTCCTTTTTAATCTCGATCCGCCATCAGGCAGAAGCGGTCGGAAAGGGTACCTTGTAAATTGGATCTTAAGAACCAAGGCCAAAGCTTCCTCCCATCAAAACGGTATTCTCGCAAAACAACCATGTGGAAGTTCACCAGGCAACCAAGAAATTCTTATTCTTACCAGTTGAAACTTGCTATACTTAGCCCTTCGGTGTGTTCTGCAGATGTTTGCCACTAGAAATATTTACTTAAATATGAGTGAACTTGGTTTGTCTTAATAGCTAAAGCTTTTGAAGGAAGATGGTGTTGTATATAATGCGGTTTTAGCAAATACTCAAAAATAATTCGGTAAGATCATAAGACAATAAAGCCTTAAACCACCAAAGATATAAATGACCAAGCCAACATGTAAAAATAAAAACCCATGGCATTTAAGTTGAATGAAAAACTAAACATATACCACATATATATATATATATATATATATATATATATATATATATATATATATATATATATATATAAGATATCAGCATAAATCTCAGATATTTGAAGTTAATGAGAGCTCTCAGATGGCGGGTTGCACAAGATATAAACTTGGCCATCTCAAAGACCAAGGTCTATTCTCTTCATTAATTGAATTTGACAATTACAAAACAGATCTTGAGCCCAAACTAATGCTATTCTAGTGTGTCAAGTTTTATTTCAAAGCAACAAGCCTCAACTTTCGCAGAAGAAGCAGTTGTTTATCACTGTGAATAAAAGCACAAAAACAAAGACAGACCTTTTGTCACCTAGAATCTCAAAGATCTTTGAAACAACAGAGAATTCTCAGCTATATCAGCAACAAGCCAATTTGACAGAAGAGAACAACCGTGCAAAAAATTCACAGAGAAACAATTTCACATAAACAAATGATCAACCTCCTTTCAGTTAACACCGAACAACAGTAAAGAAAGACATATGCTAAACAAAATCGACACTAGAAAGCATAGAAATATGGCTCAAGTCTATTTCTATTATCAATTCAATCTCAGACTTTGACAATCAATCATCATTGAGCTACACAATCGAACCCATGTGCACTAGCAATATCTTCCAAGATTAGAATCGATGGATATTAGAAGATTACTAGTACAACACATATATGCAGAGTGAACTCAAGAATGGAATGTTAATATACTCACCGAGCCAAGGCACTCAAAGCCAACGAGTAGAACTGCAAGGCACGCCAAGAGGCGCTATCTCAGAAAACCTATTGCCTCATTGGTCGTGAATCACTGGATAAGGTAGACGGAGATACAATGCCACTCTTTGCAATTTGGGACACACCAAACAAAAAGCCGAGGAACTGGATATGCCGCACAAGAACCACCGAACTGCACCGGCCAAAATGCACCCGAGAGCACCAAATATCAAGAACTGAATGGAAGTTCCTCTTCCTTACCGAGATCAATCACACAATAGGTCAAAGACCAGTGGCACCCGAGCGCACTAACTCGGCTTTTAACCGAACACCCACCAAGGAAAGGGGATGCGAGGGAAGAAGATTAGAGCCCACCACCGATGTCGATGATCCACTCAGCAGAGCAAAGGCTCTAAATCCTCCTCTCAAGATCAAATCAAACTCCAAGAGGAAGAAAACTCAGCAGAAAATTGGAACCCCACTTTGTATTTCTATTTTTCAGGAGAATCAAAGAAGGAGACCCACCAGAGATAAGGAGGAGGAGCCGCCATCGCCGCCAATAGAAGACGCACTCTCGCATGAGCCGGAGAATCCGGCCTCCCGGAGGCCCACGCCAAGATGAGACCTGCAAAGCCCCGATCCCTTCTTTTTTCTCGATGGAGAATCATGCATGACTTATCCTCCCTCAATCATATGACAAGGGCCCCTTCTAACTTCCTTCCTTTTTCTATTTAATCTTTTCTCAATGAGAGAAATTACCAAATAGCCTTTAGAAAATACAACAGTCCCCACCAATTTATCCATTTGATAAAAGATGCTCAAAGTCTTGTTTAATATACAGATGTTCGACGATGGGTACCTTGCGGGTTTGAACCCAAAGTCTAGCAACAAGGACTACGACTCAAGACAGACAAAGGAGGACTACGCCTTGATCCAATGCCTTGGTCTCGAGAGTTTTCACCAAGTTACATTCTCAGATCGGGCGATTTGCCCTATTCCTCCTAAGTTGGGACGTTATGGTCATGCCCCGTGATCTAACTCATGAGTACTTAAGAAAATATACCCTTATCTTTCTTTGATTATGACCTCACGATTATACTCAAGTAGGTGAATTCTTCAGGAACTCTGAGGATAATTCCCTGTACCATTTAGGTCTCGAATTCATTAAGAGCTATTACTCAACCTCCCATACAGAAAGAGCACTGCAGCTAATGGAACCCTTTATATGTGCTCTATAATCACACACAGTTTGTTGTCCTAGAGCCTAGTTCACGAGATCTCCGATCTCCTAGGATAGGTTACCACCAATGTGAGCCTTTACACGGGTATGAGCCCTATTCCCTTTGATGCTGCAAGGATGGCCTTCTGCGCCAATCCTTTGGTGAAAGGATCTACCAAGTTCCTTTCAGATTGGATGTATTCTACAGTAATAACACCCGTCTCTCTGGCATGCCTTACCGACTTAAGTCGCCTTTTAATATGTTTTGAGGACTTCATATTGTCCTTCCTACTCTTCGCCTTAACCAGAACGGTTTGGTTATCGCAGTAGATTAATATGGCTGGAATTAGCTTTTCCAAAGACAGTAGGTCGAAGGAGTTCTCTAATCCATTCTACCTCATAGCCTTCTCGAGTCTAGAGCTACCAGCTCAGCCTCCATAGTGGATCGTGTAAGGATAGTCTGTTTAGAAGACTTCTACAAAATAACCCCACCTGCTAGAGTGAATATAGACCCACTCAGTAGCCTTCATGTCATCCGAGTCATCGACCCAGCTCAATCATCGAATCCTTCCAAGATCATGGATGGCTGTAATAATGTATTCCCAAGTTAGAGGTCCCTTTAGGTACTTAAGTACCCTTTCTAGTGCTATCCAATGATCATCTCTTGGATTGGACATATAATGACTCAATCTGCTTACAGCATATGAGATGTCAAGCCTCGTTGCACTAGTTGAATACATTAAGGATCCTATAATTTGAGAATATTTAACCTGATCTTTTCCATGACTAGTGTTTTTATGAAGCTTAGCATTTGGATCATAGGGTGTGGTCACGATTTACAAATTCATGAATCCAAATCTGGATAGGACCTTGTTCACATAATGGGATTGTGAAAGAGTAATCCCATTCTCACCCTTAATAAGCTTGATGTTTAAGATAATATCAGCTTCACCTAGATCTTTTATATCAAAGTTCTGGGAGAGGAAAGATTTTGTTCTATTGATTGCATCTATATTGGTTCCAAAAAGCAATATGTCATCTACGTAAAGACATAGAATGACACCTTCGCCCCCACTAAACCGATGGATATTAGAAGATTACTAGTACAACACATATATGCAGACTGAACTCAAGAATGGAATGTTAATATACTCACTGAGCCGAAGGCACTCAAAGCCAACGAGTAGAACCGGCAAGGCACACCAAGTGATGCTGTCTCAGAAAACCTATTGCCTCGCTATGTCGCGAATCACTGGATAAGCTAGACGAAGATACAATGCCACTCTTTGCAATTTGGAACACCAAACAACAAAGCCGAGGAACTGGATATGCCGCACAAGGACCACCGAACTGCACCGGCCAAAATGCACCCGAGAGCACCAAATATCAAGAACTGAATGGAAGTTCCTCTTCCTTACCGAGATCAATCACACAGTAGGTCAAAGACCAAGGCACCCGAGCGCACCAACTCGGCTTTTAACCGAACACCCACTGAAGGAAAGGGGATGCGCAGGAAAGAAGATTAGGAGCCCACCACCGATGGTCGATGATCCACCTTGGCAGAGCAAAGGCTCTAAATCCTCCTCTCAAGACTGAAATCAAACTCAAGAGGAAGAAAACTCTGCAGAAAATTGGAACCCCACTTTGTATTTCTATTTTTCAGGAGAATCAAAGAAGGAAGACCCACCAGAGATAAGTAGGAGGAGCCGCAATCATCGCCAACAGAAGATGCACTCCTCAGATGAGCCGAGAGAACTGGCCTCCCGAGAGGCCCACGCCACAAGATGAGACCCGCAAAGCCCCGATCCCCCTTTTTTCTCAGATGGAGAACTGCACATGACTTATCCTCCCTCAATCATATGACAAGTGGGCCCTTCTAACTTCCTTCCTTTTTCTATTTAATCTTTTCTCAATGAGAGAAATTACCAAATAGCCTTTAGAAAATACAACAGATGGTTGGTGCATGGAAGTCCTAAACTCAACATGATGCAAGAGTCTAGACTCTAGAGCTACTGACATTGTCCAATACTACTAGAAAAGAACACAATACATGGATGGCAAGCATATGAACTATGAAGACAACATTCAGCTTTGTATTTTGAATATAACATGCATGTATATCCCATCCTTGCAAGCTCCTATTCACGCTTTATTTAAGAAAGAAGGCACGTTATGATTATTCTAATCCAGATTAAATAATGCCTCCACTAGAGGATATATGAAGGAATATCAAGTGAAAATATCAATGTAACAAATCAATGGCATCGAACAAGAACCTTGGAGAGCCTCCGTGGCGATCCACGACAGAATTGCAAGTGAATGAATAAGTGGTAAAGCTTATTCATTATCCTCTATTGTCAAAGAAGTAACTTTCATTAAAGCCAATCTGCTAAAACTTCATTATCCTCATCGCTAACAATATCGCTATCAATGACAAGTGTTGGTACCATCTAAGTAGAACCTTGAAGTCTCCTCCTCAACAATAGGATTTATCTTTTCAAGTAATTGAAGACAATGATTACTAGCACTATTTGATAGCTTTCTTCCCACTTACTTATCCCTTTCGACACTAATCTTGTGGTTGTGTCAATTTAAGCCTTTACTAGCTTGATTGGTAGAAAGAGACTAGCTTCTTCTATTTATTCAAGTCAAAGAAATGTTAACCAATTTCAGATGGAAATTTGGATTGAGAAATAGAATACATGCACACAAGTACAGCTTTAGCCTCACCGCTCACCCTATATGCAAATTAAGCCTAACTACATGCCCATCTATGTAGAAAATGATATTCATACACAAGAAGCTACCATAAGAAGCTGAATATATAAAGCAATTGCAGAATGAAAATGGTAAGTAAAAGACAACTTACTTATGGAACAATTTCGCTCTTAATCCAAAGCAATCGAACACTTGGGTTTTTGGTGTTGACAAAAATTTCTCTATTCAGCTCACATTTGAAGAGTCATAGTGCCTTTGCCTTCTCCATATCCGTTAGGTCTTCAATTGATTCTAGTGCAAAGAACACACTTCCCAATAGAAAATCATCGCCTAACCATGTCTTGTTGTTTCATTTAGTTCTTCAGCAAATTTTTTGATTTGCCCCTTCTTGAACTCCAAGTAGCTCTCAAGAACCCTAGTAATTTGACTTTGCTTTCTCTTTTTTCTATTATCATCCCCTTTCTGTCCAGACGAAGTAGAAGGAGCACATTCCACTTCATCGGCTTCTATATGAGTGCTAGATGTTGCTTGCCCTTCCAGATTTGTAGAAAAATGGTTTAAGCCAACATGGTGGGCATCATTATCATTGGGGATAACTTGATCAGTTGGAGACTCTACTTGTTCAATTGATACGAAATTCAAATCTCATATTGTTGTACTTCCTATTTCCGTATAAGCAATGAATAAATGTGAAGTTCATGGTAAATAATCTAAATCATGACATATACTAGCATGCATGTACAGATTCAACTTTTTTCCTCACAGATTTCAGATATATTTAAGCTACATGTTTGGGTTCCTTCTATAGATCTTTTATATCACAACAAAATAGAAGAAATATGAAGTATATACTAGCATGCATGTACAAATGTACTAAACATGAGACCATATATGATTAATGGAATCAGGAAATCATGAAATGAACATTGAAGCATGAATTGAAACAATGCAGTTAAACTTCACCTTCATACAATGCTGCTAGGTAGTTAAAGAGAGGGAAGGGCTTGTTGTGGAACTTCTTCACCTTTGGATGATCCTATTGAATGCAAGAAAAGAATATAGTTAGTAACAAAACGCCTCCTGAATTCACCAATATGGTATCGGACTCGATATGGGGCAAGAAAAGAAGGTGTGTTTATGATCCACCATCCACAAGATAGAATTTACCCTCAGAACCCGAAGCCCTTACTAATAGCAGATCGAAGACTCTCGATTTGATGTCGACCCTTCCCATCCACATGAAATAAATGTCAAGTTCAGATCAAAGTCACAAGCTAGCATCACATTTTGAGACAAGGTTCCTTTCCTATTCCTATAAGGAGTCGCTTTCTTCAAAGAATAGTGATGGGGATATGTATGCCATCAATAGCACCAATGCGCTTTATGATAAACATAGTAAATTAAATATAGAAAAATCTTGGGAAAAGTTTATGCCTAGTGTGTATGGCTCACTTGAAAATAAGGCCAAAATCATGGATCAGATACAATTTTCATATGAGTCTGGTTCGAACTTGGGAGCTTGACAAACCTATGAGTTAGAGCTAGAATTATATCGAAGATTTTCTTTATTTCCCTATGAAATGAATTGTTTCACCGCTATATTGGAATGCTTTCTGAAGTTTTTGGTTGCTAGCATTATGAGAAATCATGTACATAAACATCCCTAGCTGCTCCTCGACGATAACACCCCTTGTGTCATGCATCAAACCCTCCCTTCTAAGAAAATATGATGTAGCCCTGAATATCTCTGGCTCCATCCAGAGCTCAACCCTACACCAACTATCATGGCCTTCTAAGATCTCCTTAACTTTTTTAGCGCCGGTAAGAGCTGATGTGTGGACTGGTCTTTTTTTGTCATAAAGGCATGAAAGCAAAGTAGGAATCAAGACAAGAAACAACTCGTCGTCCTCCTCTTCTTCCTCAAGCATAAATTTTCTAATGATCTCCTTTCTAGTGTCCATTTGCTAATACATGCAGATGTAATATGTTGTGAATTAGCCTACTGAGTAAAACATTTCTCATGCAAGATGCGGACAAGAAGTTCATAAGAACTAGGTTAGTAGTCATTAGCAAAGATCTAGCACCAAAACAAAATTAAATACACCCATCATACCATGCCACAAATAAGATTCTAAGCAAATAATTGAAGTTGACAGTTTCAATTATAAGCAACCATAACCAAAAAGTAATATCAGATTTTTTTAAAACAAGCATTCATAGCATCATCTTCACAAATTTCGAAATTTCTCCATCAAAATTGATTAAATGAAACCAAAGATGCAATACAACTTGCATGCAAAATAGCATCACCGCACAAGTACTACAAAATGAGCTAGTAATAGGTACCACAAAGAATGGTCTCCACTTGCTACACACAACAACAATTTAGATTTGAAGAGATTTTATTTTATTAAAGCTTTGTCGCTAATGTGTGACACAGATTTCAACTCGTGCCATAATGTGCATGCATCTAGTTTTGTAATGTATAGCTCCAGCAACATCTTATATAAATATAGTTTGGCTAAATTGTCTCCACCATCGGAGAACATAATAGCATACTATTGATGCAGAAATGGATACCACAAAGCTATCGGGGAACATAATAGAACATAATAGCATACTTGTGGAACCATTTGAAATGCACTCGTAAATGGATGCAATACAAATGTTTCGCCATGGCACTATCTACAAGTATGGACTAGAAACATCAAAACAAGATGTACTATGCAAATGTTCTTCCATGGCAAGACGAACAAATCATACCATAACATCGATCGGGTTGCAATGGAATCGATCTCAATACTAATTCATGCCAAAACTCAAAAAACAAAACCAAACAAAGAAGAGGTGGGGTACGATTCAACCTAGTAGGAAGGAAATCTCAAACTGTGATCTACTTAAGACATCGACCTGTTGCAAGCAAAAAAATTCAGCACAAGTAGTAACTAGGCATTACGAATAAAGTTAGCAATATATAGAACTGAAATGTTTTCTAGTTGTCTATATAGAACCGAAAGCAACATTTAATCGTGGCAATCAAAGAAAACAATTATGGTGACTACCAAGATGATATAAGAACATTCAAGAACATGAAAATGATTTGTGATTTAATTCAACATGTAACATTCAACTACTACAAAATTGAGATGTGTCAATGCACTCGAACATGAAACCTTCTCGCAAAGATGCTTTTGTTATCCCCAATCTTCATGTTAAGGCACAATGTGGTGCCAATGCACTCTGGAACTTTGATAAAAGTGAAGACGAGGCCACAAAACTGAGATGTGTCTACATGTATCTGTGCCAATGCACCTTGGAACTTCGATGTTGTGCTCAACATGAGAAGAAAATAGAAAGCTTCCAGATGTTTATGTGTCTAATGCAATTCTTCAGTACCTAAAATCTGACGTGGTATATCTGAATTTTAAAGCTCAATTTCATGTTTTTGGATGCTGAAAATAGGAGGCTATGATTGGTGGGTCATGTGCTAAAATCCAAATGCGATGATAGATCCAAGGAATTGAATGGATTGTGGGAGTACTAGATCCAGGCGGAGGCAAAGCAAAGAGGAAAACCTACCTTCCAGTCTGTCGGGACCGGATTTCTGCATCCGAACCCTCTGTGTATTTCTGCACCAATCTCATGATCAGTAGCTAGTGCATACAGTGAAAAACATCATTGATAACAAGTTCGAATCACGAAATAACATTAATAAACAACTGAGTACTGGCCTTATGGTCACTTATTGCAAAAAGAGGTAAAAAAACCTTCAGTCTTATAGCAGCGAAAATAGCAAAAGAGTAAACTCCGAGTGGTGGCCCCATCAAATTGTCCATCGGCATTCGACTGGGGAGCATGGCCTAGTACTCCGGATGTCCTTCGTCAAACCCGCAGGTGAAGTAGTCGTAGTCATCCACAGCATCATTGAAGGCTTCTGGGATTTATTTGAGTGTAGCATGTGAGTACATGAAGTACTCCGCGAGTCTTGAAAAAAATGTATACGCATAGCTTTAACAAATGAGGCTTATATGGTTCTTTTGTACAAAGCAATATTTTAAGTTTAAACAATTTTCATAAAGCACACTTGACCAAAAAGTAGTTTCAATAAATAAATTAACTGTATCACTAGTGGAGGTTCTAGCTACCAACCACTAGCATCAAGGCTCTAGCCACTAAGGTTCAAAGGATAGGGTTCTAGCTGCCCAACTGGCTCTAGCTGCCAGTAAACTACCCGAGAGTCCCAACTGCTCCCGATTCCCAAAATCCACTCTTTTGAAATCAAAACCAAAATCTATCATGTGAAAACGCACCTTGCCCACACTTGACCGTGGGCACGGCTATTCGAATAGTTTTACACTCTGCAGAGGTTGTACAGCTTGACCCACACGAGATAATCGACTTATAATGTCGACCATGACACGCTTCCTTAGGTGTGCGACTAAGCGATTATCACATGTTTTTACAATACTTTATCATAACATTAGCCCGCTCGATGAGCTTAACCCACTACTACAAACAAAGCTATAGTAGACGCTTATCACGCACGGTTCCTTTGGAACCGCCTCGTTAGGTCTGTTCGGGCCTTGTATTGGTGCTATTAAAGATATCACGAGCGGTTACGATTAAGAACCGCTCTGCGATAGTAATCTATCGCTGCACGGTTAATAAAAAGAATCGTCAGGATTATCGCTGCACGGTTCTTATTAATAACCGCTCGTGATTGAGGGATTATCACGAGATGGTTCTAAATAAGAACCGCTCAGGATAGTACATGACGGTTCTCAATAAGAACCTGCTCGTGATTGATTTGATATCGCGCACGGTTTTAATAAAACAAATCAGGATAGTATACACAGTTCTAAACTAGAACCGCTCGTGATAATTAGTTATCATAGACGGTTTCGATTAAGAACCGCCCGTGATATCCTCGCTTTATATAAATTGAGCCCGACACGCCTTCGCCGCATCGCCAAGATCGCTGCTACCGAGACCGCCATCAGGTTCACTGCCATCGCCTCTACTGCCTCGAGCAACGCTGCCTCCGTTGCAACCCTGCCGCTGGCTCCACTTAGATCTGTTGGTCCTCCCCCAGGCGCCACTTCCCTACCCTAGCTCCTCCAACCAGCGGATCCTCCCCTAATTAAACAGATGGAGTAATACTTATTATCCTTTATCCACTCTATTGATTAATGATTTTCCCTTATTTTGCTAGCTACTCTGACATGTACATGGACCCTAATGTTTTGTTTTCTTTGTTGTATTCCTTAATCGAAAGCATAGGGTTTAAGTTTCAATTAATACTTCTCACAAAAGCTATAAATTCTTAGAAAGAGGCAAAACATCTCGTTCTCAATTTCATGAGTAGTTTTCTAGAACAGATTAAAAAGAAGAATTGATCTATATTTTATATTTCCTCCATTTATCCATGAAGAAACGTCATCACAGTGGTTTATTGTTTCAATTATATCAAAACGGATACCCGCGCAATCGCGCGGACCAACTTGCTAGTTATTAGGATCTTCATCTTGTCTTTTGTCTCGTATCTAATTAATCAACAATTATGCAGATAATCAATAATAATATATCCGTTGCGCCAGCTTAGAGAGGAGAAGGTTGGACCCCTGCCCCTAGCGCCTCCTCCACCTGCTGCCTCCTCCCCCATTGCGCCACCTTAGAGAGGAGAAGGAAAGGAGAGGAATCGTATTTTAATTCTTCGTGAGCTCCGAGGGTAACGATCTATAACCCTTTATGTTTGCTATAAATTAATCGCTAATCAATTTGACACTAATTTGTTACATGCGTAGTATAGATGGATCGAAACTGGATGTACGGTGTGAACCGTGTGAGTGAAGAGTACATTAATGGCGTTGTTGCTTTTAGAAGAGCCGCCGAAAGGTGATATGTTGAAGAAGGGGATAAATTTTATGTAATCGGTCCATGCATTGATTGTGTAATATGAAGATGTTTAACAACGCGCGCAGATCGAAGCGCACTTGATTCAAGGGGTTTCAAAAAGGGTATACATGTTGGACCACCACGGTGAAGAGCAGATTATAGCAGAAGTTAATAATGACGACATCGTCGAGGAAGTCAACGATTTGCCGGATGTGGACTGTGCTTTTGATGAGGATAGGTGGCATGATGACAATCTGGATCAGATGCTACGCGATGCAGAAGAGAACTACAGTGAGAGAGAGTTTTGTAAATTCGAGGGCTTAAGAGAGGACTCAGTGAGACCTTTGTTCCCTGGCTGCAAGCCGGAATACACAAGGTTGTCAACCGTGCTTGAACTGCTGAAATTGAAGGCAAGCAATGGTTGGTCCGATAAGAGTTTCACGGCGTTGTTAAGTCTCCTAGCGGACATCCTTCCGGAGGGAAACGTGTTGCCCAAAGATCACCTATCAAGCAAAGAAGGTTATTTGTCCATTGGGAATGGAAGTAGAAAGAATACATGCATGTCCGAACGATTGTATCCTCTCTAGTAAAGAGTATGCAGACATGCATGTATGTCCTGTGCAAAGCATCCCGATACAAGCGCCGACATCGCTAAGGTGAAGCAAGGACCTCCCGCTAAGATGTTGTGGTATTTGCTCGTGATCCCACGCTTGAAGCGTTTATTTGCGAACCCAAAGGAGGCAAGATTGCTGCGTTGGCACTCGAGAGGAGCGTAAGAGAGATGGAAAGTTAAGACACCTGCCGATTCTCGCCTAAAGGAGAAACTTCGATCGAGCTTCAAGAGTTCGGTGTGGAACCGAGGAACATAAGGTTAGGGTTGAGTACGGATGGAATGAATCCTTTCGTAACATGAGCAACCGACATAGCACTGCCCGTGAATCTATGTATGTACAACCTTCCTCCTTGGTGCGTATGAAGCGAAGTACATTTTGATGTCACTACTTATCCAAGGGCCGAAGCAACCTGGGAATGATATTGATGTGTACCTAGCACCATTGCTGGAAGACCTTGTGACACTGTGGAACGAAGGGGTATAGGTATGGGATGAGTACAAACGAGAGAACTTCACTTTACACGCCATGTTGTTCTGCACCATCAATGATTTTCCTACCCTTGGTAACACTCGGGCTTCAATACAAAAGGAGCCAAAGCTCGTCAAGACCGCTAGATACTACGGAGAGTGTATGGTCAACAACTCACAAGAAATCGTTTATATAAGGCCACCATAGGTTCCTTCCTGTGAGTCACCCATACCGCAAGATGAAGAAACAATTCGACGGAAATAAGGAGGACGATTCAGCTCCAAGGGCTTTTAGAGGGAAAGAGGTGTGAGAACCCGTGGTATTTAACTTGTAATACTTAACCATTAAGATGATTCAAGCATTACAAATCAAATATCATGACTCTCGGATATGTACTTCCTGCATTGCAAAGTACACATACCCCATACAAAAATTTAGCATCCAATCCATACACAAGATATTACAAGCTTACAACAATAAAGGACATACAAGAATATATTACAAAAGCAGAGCCAACCGCCAAATAACACTAAAGAGACAAAAATAACAATGAAGCAAGGTGCCATAAGATGGCGATAAACAAATGCCAAGTAGTGTGCCTTTAACCCACAAGGCAACCGACCGGACCGCCAAGCTAGTCGTCCTGAACGAAGTCGAAGCACATCTCACAAAAGTGTAACCCTTGGGGTTCCACTTCCTCCTCTGCAACAATTTAATTTAGAGCAAAGCAAATGAGTACAATAAATTGTTTATTGTACTCACAAGATTGACGTGTGAGATAATGCACCTAATATTTAGCTACATGCAAGCTCATTTAAGTGGAGGAAGGCTCTAGACCTAATTTTAGCATAAAGCAAGCTTTCATTTGCAATAATGTAATAGATTTAAAGCAATTTGACAAACTGAGTTTAAAGCTTGAAATAACAGAGTAATAATAGATAAAAGGTAACAACAACCTGAAAGTGACTAACCCAATAGTCACTACAACAATAGCATGAACTCCCTGTTCATACCACCCACATTAAGTTTTAATTAAATGTTGTAGTCTAACTCTTGTTGAGACCTTACCAAGCATGTCCATAACCTAGGACGAGGCTATTCGAATAGTTTTAACCCTGCAGGGGTGTACCACTGTACCCACATGTCAGACCGCCTTTTCGCCACTAGATTTAGCACACTTCCTTTGGTATGCCGGCACGGCTAAGTCCCACGAGACGGTTCCAATATTGTGTATTAACTACGAGTCGCCCATATGAGAGGAAGCCCCATATGTTGAGGCGGAGTCATCAAAGATGTTCACCTCCTTAGAAAAGGACGATGCTCCTTGCAGTGGATAACCTCCACTACTGCTCACCCAAACACACAAGTTTCTTTTTCAACACAACACATGCAACCACCATGCGACCCGGAATTAACACACGCCAAAGTACTAAGTCAAGAGAGGTCCCATATCCCTCTCATGTGGTTAGCACGCAATAAGCGCTTGGCTTAGTGTCCAAGATGTTCGGTCCTTGTTGACCTGGGCAAGACATTCACAAACCCAATATCCAGCCATCCAACCACTTGCCCAAGTCTAAAACATTTCATTTTTATTTTTCAGTTTTTGATTTTACAAAGTAACAAAGCACAAGGTGCTGAGCATAATAACCATAATAATTTGTGTGACCACAGTTATCGACTAAGTCGATAACCGCCCAAAGCTACCGGTAACTAAGCATTTCTAAGCATGACATCGCAAAGACAATAAAAGAGCATAATTAAATCACCGGGCTCTAATTCACCAGCGATGTTAATAACTTATGGTTTGTGGCAGGGGATAACAATTTAGAGACAACCATGCAATAGGAATAACTACCTCTAATCGGCAAAATTAATTTGACACAAAAGCATGCATACATATTGTTGAAACAAAGTAATAGGCTTGAAAATAATAGGACTTAAGCATGATCAAACTGCTTGCCTTTGCTGGAGATAACTTTCTTGCTGCAGAGGATCACTCACGCAATCAATAACATCGTTTGAACCTAGCGAAAGAACCGAAAGCATAATAAGAACGAATAACTCCAAAAAGACGCAGAAATTCAAAGTCATCCAAAAATTATGAAAAAATTCACAGAACGTAGAGCATGAATTTAGATGAATTTAGCAACAAGAATCATTTCATTTGGATGTTCTATGCAAAAGTTATAACAGTTTTAATGTCAGTTTTCCAAAAAATCCAATAAAATTGAAATCTGTTACTGTTCATTCAAATTAAATATTTTGGTGAAAATTTCCAGAATAGTGGTGCACTTGAAATTTTTATGGTATGAAGAGCACCTCATGAGATGAACAAGGGAATTGGATTCACCTCGTTTGGATCTACGATGAATTTTCTATAATTCTACAAAGTTGTGAAAGTAGTACACAAGTTATATATAAAATAAGATTTTCAGCAACAGTAACATGCTCACAACCTATTCTACAATAAACTACACTAACAGAGGATTACAACAAAATTGAGTTTACTTAATTTGGAGTTATAGAGAAATACTTATGCATTTTTGAAGTTAAAACAATTTTTAATGCAACAATAATTCGTTTCGGAATTTTATAAACCATGTTCTCCTACTCTTACTGGGGCTGACCTAGCACTCACAAACACTCTTACTAGGTATTCTATGTATACATCTACGATGATCATACAGTCAAAATCAAACATCTTATATGTTCTCATGATTATTTTAGTTAATCATTAACTAAATTGATACTGGTTTAATAAGAGTTTCTTAACGTGACTAGCATGGAAGGTCCAGCTCATGTTAGTGATTATTTTTGTTATTAATTCCTATTTATCAAGGAAATTCCATGTTTTAAGTGTGTCCTTTATATAGCCATACATGACTAAGCTTCATGCTAAGGTGCAATTATTATTGGGTTAACTTCCAACTAATGATTTGTAATCTCAATTGCTTTACCATCTCAAATCCGATTGTTACTATTGCTATTATCTAAACTAGGGCATATGGCTTACTGTCACCTTTAATATCCTTAATATCCTTAGGATTTTTCCTCTGATCATTTTGTTGGTATTGAGGTACTGTTAATTAGATTTTCCTTGCACATAAATCAATTATTTAGTTGTTAATTCATCTGAGTATTTAAATAGCTAGTTGAATCAACAACTTTTTCTAATTTCTTGTTCGGCAAAGACATTAGCTCTCTGCCACTTCAAATTTTTCCAATCAAACTCCTTCTCTGCTCATTCATTTCAATTGGTGAATCACCCTAACAAGGAGTGTTGGTTAACTAACTCAATTATCCAATTAAATAATTATTTTGAGTGATCAATTAGTTAATCTCACACTTAAAAAAGGGCTAAATGAATTAACGACTTGTTTTAGAAAGGACAGTATCTTACTGCCTTTTCAATTCTTCAGTTATCTTTTCTGTTCATACAATTTAAGTTGAGGATTTATTAAGAGAAAGAGTGTTTGTGACTGAATTTCTTTCAAATTGACTAATTGAATTAATAATCCTCTCTAGGTACTAGCATCAGTAAGGTTCCAAGTTCACTGTTAATTTAATTCTGCATGCAGTCACTTTCTCTGGGCATTTTCTAAGTGTCTATCAATTAGGCTCCATACTAGATCAACTACCCAATTGTTAAACCAAACTTTGAGAGATTAAATAGTCCTCACAGTGTTCTTTAGCTTAATTGAATCATTACTTTTCTAAGTACTTATATTACAAAGTCACTAGCTTATTGCCATCTCTAGTTATTCCCAGATTTTGCTTTCTGTTCAAAAACTTAAAACTGAAAACGTTTCTCTGAACTGCAATGCTGCTACTAAAACATCTTCAAATTGGTAATGCATTTTAAGTAACCTAGATGATAGCCACAATACTTGCTTGCATTAGATGGTTGGCCATACTAGTGAGTCTTACTGACAAATGCAATCTATCTTCTTAGAACCTTCTCTATTTAATTTTATAAGATGAATTTTTCTGTTTTTGTCAAATTGGGTTGCTTTTTGAAGATTTCTGACAATTCTTATACTTTCAGATTGCTGTTCATGCCTCCATAAGGCTACAACAGCAAGCATTTTCAGAACTAAAATGCTATGAACTAATTTCCTTGAACCTAACTCCCAGCCTACTAACTCAGTGGAGTGACAAAAAGACAGCCCAAAAGTTTTACAGAAGCAAAGGGGTATCTCTCTGCTGGTTTTTCTGAAACTTCTCAACTATAATGGTCCTCTTCCAGATTTTAGTGCTGCTAACAAACTTCCTCTACAATTTATACTTTGAATCTGGTAGTCTTATTTAAAAGTGATACCATAATTAGATAAAATGGCTGTTCTCAACTTATTACAAGCGATCGTGATTTTCAGAGAGAGAGTCAGGTTCTTCTAAAACGATCTACAGAATGCATACAAAGCGCTATGGTGGTTTGGAGCGGCGGCCATCGCCGGCAATGGGGCGGCGGCGAGGTAAAGGGGATGGCCAAAATGGAGTGCCAGGGGTTAGTGACCTAGGGGTGCCTTGTCGCGCTGGACATGCAACTGAGCAAGCGCGTGACGGTGAGCGGCCGGCCATGGAGGCGACAAGGGTGCCGCCACGAGGGAAGGGGCTGAAACTAGGGCGCTGGCGAGGTGGCAGGCTGCGGCCGGACTGGAGGAGAAAGGGGCGACGGCGTGGGATGCAGAGTGACAAAATAGGAGAGCACGAGCACTAGGGATGTCATGGGTCTCACCGGGTGGTCGCCGAGGCCGGAGAGTTGCCGAGGTGAGCTTGGCGACTGATGGCCGACGGCGGCATGGAGAGCTTCACCGGTGCTAGCGACACGGAGAGGGATAGAGCACGAGTGAGTGATGGGTAGGGTAGAGGAGGCCCAAGGGTGCTCCCGAGGAGAAGAATTGAAGGGAGGTGGCGGAGAAGACGCGGCGGTGGGAGCGGCGGTTGCGCCCTGAGCCGAGAAGAAGGATGCGCCGGCTCCACGGTGGCGGATTCTCGAATTGATGGATGGCTCATGCTCCGGTGAGGTAAGGCGCGCCGTGACGGGGTAGTGGGTGGTCGGGATTGCCGAGCTGCCGGAAGCTTGAGGCGGCGGCCATGGCCGAGAGCGGCTTCAGGCGCCGGCTCCTTGGCGCCAGCAGAGGAAGGAGGAGGAAATGGAAAGGAGGGCAAGGGGAACTCGGACTAGCTTGCTTATGGCGATGCACACAAGGTGGAGGCAAGAAGGCGAGCTGCATGGCAAGGAGGGCTTCGGCGACGGACAAGACACGCCTCGCAGCAGATCTCAGCTACAGCGTGGAGGGAAAGAATCGGCAAGCGACGCGTGGGCAAAACCACGGGCGAGAGGAGGAAACCATGGGCGCATGGTCTCAAACCGGGGCGAGCTCTGGCGTCTGCAGGCGGAGGTAGGGAACGCGATCGTGGTCGCGCTCATTTCTTTGCCTTGGCGCCAGGAGAAGATGACCTGCGGGTGGGGCCCGCAGGTCAGAGGGAGAAGAGAAGGTGGCTCGGGCGAGCAGGTCCGGTTCAACCAAGAAGAAGCGGGCTCGGTCAGAACAGTGCCTGGCTCGGGTCTGGTGCGGTGAAGTTGGCTGGGTTGGACCGAGTCAGCAGGGTCGGGTTTGGAACAGTAACGAGCCCAGTTTTCAAAACGGTGTGACCCACTATTAGCAGATTTGACCAAGGCTTTAAAATTAGAAATAAAATTCATAAAATTCTGAAATTTCTCAAGGGTGTTCCTGGGGCAACCTAGTATTTATAAAAATTATTAAACCTTATTGTTCCTGATTTATTTGCTTAGATTAAATTCAAACTTAGAGAAGGTTATAGATTTGAGTTTGAATTTCCTGAGGGTTAAAACTATCCCAAAAATTTGGGAAAAATTATATTTATTCATGATAACTATTATATTATTATAATAAATTATTTCCAGATGATGTTCATAAGTTTTTATTCTTGTTTTCTTTTGGAACCTCAAATTGAGTTGTATGTTTTCTTTGTTTTTAAAATTCTCAAAAGCAACCAATTATGCAAATGCTCCAGAAAAACTAATGCATATTCAAAAGTTTTAATTTCTCCTCATTTTTATACTTTTGAAACACAAACCAAGTGAAATGAGAGATGCAAAAGATGTAAAAACACTGTGCATATTAATGAAATACATACTAATTATCATTTATTAATTTGGGGATGTTACAAATCTACCCCCCTTAAACAGAATCTCGTCCCGAGATTCCGGTAGTTCGGAAGTCGGAACGAAAGACTGAGGCAGACCTAGGTGGGTTTGGTCACGAGGTTATATTTCGGATTTTGCCGCTAACCGAACTCAAACCGAATCGAGTGAGGTTCTTCCTAAGGTTGAGGTACTAAAGAGGGGAGCTTTGTTGAAGGCTTGCTAAGATCCTTCTGATAAGTATTTTCTAGGGGGGTTCTTTCAACTCTAAATGAAATGCACCATCTGTCGTCTTGATTTCCTTCAAAGATAGTGCCGGAAGACCTTGACGAAGTAACATGACGTTGCTGACATATTTTCCTTTCCATTGCTTTGTTTAACCTTTCCTTTCTTGATTTGAAGGCACTCCTGACAGGTCGAACTTCGTGTCGTCTTCTGGTAGGACGAAAGAATTCTAACTATCTACCAGGGAAAGAGTTACTATAGAGCGGAGAAAAGAGGTTAAAGCAAGTTTTACGGTAGTCTTACTAAACTCTGGCTTTACTAGTTTTGTCTTCCTGGCTTGGAGAAGATGCATTGGATGAATGCATGAAAGGTTGCATATAAGAATTCGACTTTATGACAAATTTTGGTTGGATTTGTGAGAGTGCAAATGCTCACATGCATGCTTACATGATCCTATCAAAATGCAACAAAATAATTTCAATTTTTTTTTTTAGGTGAGCATAAGATTCGACCATCAACAAGGATTCATACTAGCATGACTTGATCCTTAATATAGAAATCAAACACTCAATTTGAAAACTAGAATAAATGCTCACAAAGGTCTACTCGTGCTAGTGAAATCATGTTAAATTCTACACAAGCATCAAGAAGGTTTGATGAGGACATCGCTAGTAATGCCAAAGCTAATAATAATGAGACAATAACAGGACCAATAACAAGAGCACGAGCCAAGAAACTACAATCTCAGGTGAATCTGCTCCTTAATGAATATGGTATTAATTTTAATGAGAATTGTATACTACCTAAAAACAATGTTTTACTTGTGCTCAGGTTTGAAGAGTTAGCGATGGATGGAGATCAAGAACATATGGCTGTCATCCAAGGAAGCACAAGCCCATGAATAGCGCATCGTGAACAGTACCACTACAGTATGGCCCATGAAGAGTGCGCTACAGTACAACCCGTGAACAGTAGCGCTACAGTACTTGCGGGATGAATAGTACCATATGGAAAATTTAGTGTTGAATGGACTTGGGTTGAGACTATATATTGAGGGTAGACCCCCATTGTAAAGGGGAACCACTTTTGATAATAGAAAAAAACTCTTGTTTCTTTCGTTGGCCAAAACCAACTTGAGAGAATTGGGAGTTCACTAAAATTAAGATTGTTCAACCTTTTCCGCTGGGAATTGGGAGCGCAATAGAACTTCATCGGTGGTCGTGAAGTTCAACACGTGTGATTGGGCGAATTATAGAGTGCTAACTCTTGCATTGGCAACGGGGGATCACTACGATTCATCAATTCCACGTGATTATTCGGATCCTACGTCGAGAAGATCGGGCGACCCCGTATCATCTTGGTATCAGAGCGCGGTTTACTCGGTAGGATTATTTACCCTTATTCTTAGTTTGTTTTACTTCTTTTCCTATAGTCCATTAAAACCAAAATTTGCCACAAAAAAAATCCAAACCTTTAGATTAATCTGTTATTTTACGTGAGTTTAATTAGGTTTTAGTCCATTAGAATTTTTGTTTAGGTGCTGATCGTTGTGTTTCCTTTTGCGTCGCTTATTCATTTTGTCCACAAAAAAAAAAAAACAATCTACTACTGTTGTGCTACAGTACCAAGAAACAAAATATCACGTGTGCCGCTATACAACCTTGCTGTTCAGATTAAGTTGCTCGCTTGTGCTGTGATTGCTAGTTGTTTTATCTAGTTGATTTCGCTTGGTTATATCTCCGAACAGCAGTCTGTGAGCCTCTTTCATTTTTTTTTCATCAATTGAGACTAGCTATTGAATATTGCATGTAGGGCTGTTCTTGAGTATTTTACACAATTGCTGAAATTTGAACTTGTGAGGCATCTCAAACAACCATAGTTCGGCCACCTACAAAAAAAAAAAAGGCAAGCCGTTTAAGAAAAAGCCACGAAAAAGAAAAAAAAAAAAAAAAAAAGAGTGAGCTTTGGCGAATTGGGGTTAGCCAATTCTAATCATAATTTTCAGATTGTGTAATTTAACTTCTGGAGCAATCTTGTGCCCTTACATTCATATCTTTGCAATTGGCTAGCGTCTCTCCTAGTACTTGATGCAAAACGAGCTATTTCATCTTTACGTTCATATTGCTTCCAGCTAGCTCAATCCTTTGTTTGCATTAAGTCACATTTATCTTTGCGTGTGCGTTCTTATGCTTCACTTAAAACCTTTTGGATCAGCACTTGGGCAAAATTTCTAGCTTGGATTATTACTTGATCTTACAATATCGTAAAATTCAGATTGAGTAGGATAAACACTTTCATACCAAGCTCCACCATATAACCGTTGTTGAACAAGTAGTGAGCACTCTTAAATTCGCTTGATCATCTCTGTGCTGTTGTCACTTCTACCAGGTGTAAGTTTTTATTGGCCTTAATTCACTTCGGAAGGGTAAGAACTTTACTTGGAGAGAGGACAAAGTGAGATTGAGTGATTTTCACAAAGCATTATTATATACACATCTATTTGTTTCTTTCATAACTAACCATGTCAGGTGGAGGAGAACATCATGATGAGAGTGGTGGGACAAATGAAACTCAGACATTCGTCAAGCAACATCAATTTGGGGCACTCCGCGACCACTTTCAACGTGAGCTAAACCAAGGGCTCAATCAACTCCATGAGAAGCATGATGCTTTTGCTGATCAAATTGCAAGGGATATGCAAAATATGGAGATACAAGATGATGAAAATGTGCGCCAATTGCGGGAGGACATTGGGGCCCTTACTAGGCTCATACAAGCTCGCAATGGTGGCGATGAATCAAGTGTTCAAGGAGGAGAAGCTGCTGCACAAGTACCTCCTGCACCGCAACACCGAGTGGCGGCCAACGTGGTGCGTCCACCACAGCTAGGAGGACGAGGAGGAGCCCATGGAGGGCGTGGTCAGGGTCTAGGTGGAGGCCGTGGTGGGCGTGGTGGTGCTGCACATGCGATGGAAGTGGATGGTGATTTTGCTTTGCATCACAATGATCATTATCGTCGTCCACGCAATGAAGATGATGGATTGGGCAAGCTCAAGTTTTCCATGCCCAAGTTTGCAGGTGGAACAGATCCCGAGGAGTATCTCACTTGGGAACTGAAGGTTGATAAAATATTCCGTATGCATCACTATACGGATGAGAGAAAGATACAGTTGGCATCACTTGAGTTTGAAGGTTATGCTTTGGATTGGTGGGAACAAGTCATTACTCAAAGAGCTGAGAATGGAGAAAACCCTGTTGTAACTTGGCAAGAGATGAAGCGGGAAATGAGAGCTCGTTTTGTTCCTCGTCATTACAAACGTGATCTATTTGATAAATTGCAGAATATGAAGCAGGGAGCACATTCTGTGGAGGAGTACTACAAGGAGATGGAGCTAGCCATGATTCGAGCCAAGGTTCAAGAACAAGAAGAGCAAACCATGGCACGCTTCCTCTCAGGTTTGAACCATCAAGTCAAAAGAATTGTCAATTTTCAGCCTTATACCAATCTTTATGAGTTAGTGCATCAAGCTACAAAGGCAGAACGACAATTGCAAGAGGATGCTAAGTTTGCAAGATCAACGTCCTTTGCTGCACGTACACCGTCCAGTGGAGGAAGATATGGTTTCAAATCACAAGTAAGCCAACGAACAGCTCAAAGTGGTGGTTCAAGCTTTCGCCCATCATCTAGCAAGAAGGAAGAAACCACTCCAAGTGCAAGGAAGCCATCAAATCCAGCAGCTAGTGGTTCCTCTTCTGTGGGTTCTACAGCGAAGAGTAGCGGTATACAATGCTTCAAATGCCTTGGTCGTGGTCATATGCAAAAGGACTGCCCAAATAACAAGGCGATGTTGATATTAGAGAATGGGGAATATGATTCTACAAGTGAAGAAGAGAATGATCACCATGCTGATTTAGGGACATATGATGATGCACATGAGGAGGAGCAAGACATAGAGTATTGTGAACCCGGTGTTGGTCCTATACTTGTGTGTGCTCCGACAGTGTTGAGCGTGCAACCAAAGCCTTCCCAAGAACAGCGCTGCAATTTATTTCATACAAGAGCTCAAGTTAGCAAAAATGGTAAATTTTGCAAGGTAATCATTGATGGTGGGAGTTGTCGTAATTTGGCTAGCAAGGAGCTTTGCAATAAACTTGGATTGAAGTACAAGAAACACCCACATCCGTATCAGATCCAGTGGCTGCATGAGAGAGGTTCATTGAGTGTGGGATACACCGTGGATGTTGAATTTGAAATTGGCACTTATCGTGATACGGTGGAGTGTGATGTGGTGCCTATGGACGTATGTCACTTGTTGCTAGGAAGGCCATGGCAATATGATCGTGCTGTTATTCATGATGGAAGAACAAACCAATACAAGTTTTGGTGGAACAAAAAACAAGTGGTGCTGCTACCGTTGACTCCTTCTCAAATCGTAAATGATAATGTGCAGAAGATTGAAGTGCAAGTTGAGAGTGAGAAAGGGAGAGAACCAAAGAGTGTGATTCCACAAAAGGTGAGTGAGAGCCACAAGCCAAACCCGAGAGGAAAAAGCAAGAGTGAGGGAGAGAAAAACTTAGTCATGATAGCCACCAAATCTGATCTAAGAGAGATGAAAGATGATCCCGCTTTGATGCACTTTGTATTGCTGTACAAGGATGCATTGCTTTCTACTAATGATTTAACATCTCTTCCTAGTGCTGTTTCTCAAGTTTTGCAGGTTTATGACGACGTGTTTCCGGAGGAGATACCCGCTGGACTACCACCTATTCGAGGTATTGAGCATCAAATTGACTTAGTCCCGGAAGCACCTCTTCCCAATCGACCGCCGTACCGCACAAATCCAGAAGAAACAAAGGAGATTCAGCGCCAAGTGCAAGCACTTTTGGACAAAGGGTACGTACGCGAGAGCCTTAGTCCTTGTGCCGTTCCAGTTATTCTTGTTCCTAAGAAAGATGGTACTTGGAGAATGTGCATAGACTGTAGAGCTATTAACAACATAACTGTTCGCTATCGTCATCCTATTCCTAGGTTAGATGATATGCTTGATGAGTTAAGTGGTTCTACTATCTTTTCTAAGATTGATTTGCGTAGTGGCTACCATCAAATAAGAATGAAACATGGTGATGAATGGAAAACTGCTTTTAAAACGAAATTTGGCTTGTATGAATGGTTAGTGATGCCTTTTGGATTGTCCAATGCTCCCAGTACATTCATGCGCTTAATGAACCATGTTTTGAGACACTTCATTGGAAAATTTGTGGTAGTTTACTTTGATGATATTCTGATATATAGCCGCTGTTTGGAAGATCATATTGAACACATCAAACAAGTGCTAGAAGTGCTTAGGAAAGAATGCTTGTATGCCAATCTTGAGAAGTGTACTTTTTGCACTAGTAAGGTTGTGTTTCTAGGCTATGTTGTTTCAGCTCATGGCATTGAAGTGGATGAATCTAAAATTGAAGCTATTAGAAATTGGCCAATTCCTGTGAATGTTAGTCAAATTCGTAGCTTCCATGGGCTTGCTAGTTTCTATCGGCGATTTGTGAAAGATTTCAGCACCATTGTTGCCCCATTAAATGAATTAACTAAAAAGGGAGTGATTTTTGAGTGGGGAGAAAAACAAGACAAAGCTTTTACTGAATTGAAGAAATGTTTGACTGAAGCACCATTGCTTGTTTTACCTAATTTCACAAAAACTTTTGAGATTGAATGTGATGCTAGTGGAATAGGTATTGGTGGTGTTTTAATGCAAGAAAGAAAACCTGTTGCATATTTCAGTGAGAAACTTCATGGTGCACAATTGAATTATCCTGTTTATGATAAAGAACTATATGCTCTTGTGCGTGTGTTGGAAACTTGGCAACATTATCTTTGGCCTAAGGAATTCATAATACATTCTGATCATGAATCTTTGAAATATTTAAAGGGCCAAGCGAAATTGAATCGTAGACATGCTAAGTGGGTAGAATTCATTGAGACTTTTCCATACATTATCAAATATAAGAAAGGAAAAGAGAATGTGGTAGCTGATGCTTTGTCTAGAAAACATGTGCTTTTGACTCAGTTGGAAGTAAAGGTACCAGGGTTGGAAAGTTTGAAAGATTTATATGCTTCCGATCATGAATTTGCAGCTCCATATTCTAATTGCAAAGATGGGAAAGGGTGGGATAAGTTTCATATTCATGATGGTTTTCTCTTTCGCATGAATAAGCTATGTGTTCCGGATTCCTCTGTGCGTTTGTTATTGTTGCATGAATCTCATGCAGGAGGATTGATGGGGCATTTTGGGAGGGAGAAGACTTACATGATGTTGGCTGATAACTTCTATTGGCCAAAGATGAGGCGAGACGTCGAGAGGTTTGTTCAAAGATGCATCACATGCCATAAGGCGAAGTCAAAACTCAATCCACATGGTTTGTATACTCCACTTCCTGTTCCTAGTGCTCCTTGGGAAGATATTAGCATGGATTTTGTATTAGGACTGCCTAGGACCAAGAGGGGAAGGGATTCAATCTTTGTTGTTGTGGATAGGTTCTCTAAAATGGCACATTTTATTCCCTATCATAAGAGCGACGATGCGTCGCATGTAGCAGATTTGTTTTTCAGGGAGATTGTGAGATTGCATGGAATACCAAGAACCATTGTTTCAGATCGCGACGTCAAGTTCATGAGCTACTTTTGGAAGACTTTGTGGGCCAAGCTTGGGACAAAGTTGTTGTTTTCAACAACTTGTCACCCACAAACAGATGGGCAAACGGAGGTGGTGAACCGCACACTTTCAACGTTGCTACGTACCATGATAAAGAAGAACTTGAAAGAGTGGGAAGATTGTCTACCGCATGTGGAGTTTGCATATAACAGGGCGGTACATTCTACAACTCAATTGAGTCCATTCGAGGTGGTGTACGGCTTCAAACCAATCACGCCCCTTGATTTACTTCCTCTCCCACTACAAGAACGTGCAAATATGGAGGCTTCTAAACGTGCTGATTTTGTGAAAAAACTCCATGCCACTACCAAAGAGGTAATTGAAAAGAAGGTACGTGCTTATGCTTCCAAAGCTAACAAATCTAGAAAGAAAATGCTTTTTGAACCAGGTGATTTAGTGTGGGTACACCTTCGCAAAGATCGCTTTCCGCAGAAGCGTAGATCCAAATTGATGCCCCGTGGTGATGGACCTTTTAAAGTTCTTGCCAAGATCAATGACAATGCATACAAGATTGAGCTTCCCGGTGATGACTATGGGGTAAGTTCTACATTTAATGTTGCTGATCTATCACCTTTCTTTGGACAAGATTGTACAGAGTCGAGGTCGACTCCTTTTCAAGAAGGAGAGGATGATGAGGACATCGCTAGTAATGCCAAAGCTAATAATAATGAGACAATAACAGGACCAATAACAAGAGCACGAGCCAAGAAACTACAATCTCAGGTGAATCTGCTCCTTAATGAATATGGTATTAATTTTAATGAGAATTGTATACTACCTAAAAACAATGTTTTACTTGTGCTCAGGTTTGAAGAGTTAGCGATGGATGGAGATCAAGAACATATGGCTGTCATCCAAGGAAGCACAAGCCCATGAATAGCGCACCGTGAACAGTACCACTACAGTATGGCCCATGAAGAGTGCGCTACAGTACAGCCCGTGAACAGTAGCGCTACAGTACTTGCGGGATGAATAGTACCATATGGAAAATTTAGTGTTGAATGGACTTGGGTTGAGACTATATATTGAGGGGTAGACCCCCATTGTAAAGGGGAACCACTTTTGATAATAGAAAAAAACTCTTGTTTCTTTCGTTGGCCAAAACCAACTTGAGAGAATTGGGAGTTCACTAAAATTAAGATTGTTCAACCTTTTCCGCTGGGAATTGGGAGCGCAATAGAACTTCATCGGTGGTCGTGAAGTTCAACACGTGTGATTGGGCGAATTATAGAGTGCTAACTCTTGCATTGGCAACGGGGGATCACTACGATTCATCAATTCCACGTGATTATCCGGATCCTACGTCGAGAAGATCGGGCGACCCCGTATCAAGGTTTACACTTCAAACAAGCTTACTCCTACTAGTATTATCATTTCAAAGTTCACTCATACATGAAGCTTAGCATCTAGTTCACAGATTTTTGCTTAAAGACTACTAGTGAACAACTAAGGTTCAGGAAAGATATCAAATCAGCTAGAAAAATTCCAGAAAAATTGTGGGATGTTTCTGGGACACTAGAGATGCTAGAAAAATTTACCCTACACAAAAAGCTCAGGTTCTGGTTTGTACAACAATTCAGACAAGGAAAACAAGACATAGGCTCAAACACTAGTGAAATTACGTTCAAAAATTCCAGAAAAATTCTGGCATGCTACTGAGGTGATACTCAACACCAGAAAATTGGTTACTAGCAGTTTACACCTACCTATTAGTACCAGATTCAGAATTGGCCAGAACAGCACTGCAAAGTGTTTGAATTAATATCTAGGCAAAACAAGTTCAATAAATTCTAGAAAAATTCTATTTATTACTACACACCATCAAGTTATCATGTGAATAATTTCAAGATTTTAGGATCTACCATCAGTTACAGAAGTATTCTTCTTTCAATCCAAGTCAAAAATTGCACCAAAACAAGAAATGAGTTTCACTTTGCATAAAGAATAATTGACTACAATGGCAAACCTAGCATGGTTTAAACACTTTCAATGGAACAACATAAAAATGAGCTACTCTTAGATCAAAACATAATAAGCTCACTTCTCATAAATTTAAAAGACAAGCATGCTTCTTTTACTATCACAACATCTAGCACATCAAGCTATAACATACATGACATTCAAAATTTCAGATTCATGCAAGTAATCTATATGAGTATGGCAAGTTGTTAAATTCCAATTTGGTTAACAATATTAAGCTAAAGAAATTTAAAGGCAATTTCAATTTATACTTCTACATGTTTAATTATTTTCATGCTTCGATCACCATGATGAACTACTAACCATGCTTCTTGATTTATACAACTTGAGTAACATGACATGTTTGAGTTAATTTAGGAGCTATATGCATGATCAAAGTATAAGAATCAAAATGTCAATTACATAATTTTAGGTGTTTCCTACCCCCTTAATATTTTGGAGTATATGGGATGGGGTGAGAAAAGAAGAAGCATAAGGTGAGGGAACGGGCTATGGGTATGCAAATTTAACTCTAATATGTACTAATCATTTTAAAATCACCAAAATAAGATATTACCCTAACCCAATTACAAACATATAACCAGTAAGAAATGAACTCCAAATATTTGCAAAAAGGCATAAGATCCAATGCAAAACTCATAAGACACAAGATTCAACTTCTCGGTACGACTAACGTGTATTGAATGAACGAGTAATCGTTATGAGAAGAAAATTTCAGAACACAACTCAAGTCTTCTTGCATCTAAAGAACATGGTAAAAACCATCTAAGGGTGTATTAGGCACCAGCCAACTAATATCACATCTTACCCTTTTAAACCCCACAAGTTTTAGTCAAATTATCCTCTCATTTTTAGCCCTAACGACGAATTAAGTGCTTGCTGTCCAAAACTTGTATTCATGCTCCAATCTGAGTTCTCCAACTTCAAAAGCTTCTAATCTTCATCAAAAGACAGCCAATACTTCATTTTTATAACACTCATTGAATCCCAAAACCGAATTTAAACGGTAACAACTATCTTTTGAAAGAAGATGAGAGGAAACAACTTTTCAAATCTTAAACAAGAACAAGGTGAGATGAGCAATCTAAGATAGGTAAGGAATAAAATCTGAGAACTTACTTAAGTTTTTATAAATCATTTGATATTTTGAAGGTAAGTTTTTCAAAATATCCTAAAGACGACCAAGCTAGGGGTTTCTACGGTCAGCATGGCTCTGATACCAACTTTTGTGAGAACTCGTGGTATTTAACTTGTAATACTTAACCATTAAGATGATTCAAGCATTACAAATCAAATATCACGACTCTCGGCGTATATGTACTTCCCAGAATTGCAGTACACATACCCCATACAAAAATTTAGCATCCAATCCATACACAAGATATTACAAGCTTACAACAATAAAGGACATACAAGAATATATTACAAAAGCAGAGCCAACCGGCCAAATAACACTAAAGAGACAAAAATAACAGCGGAAGCAAGATGCCATAAGATGGCGATAAACAAATGCCAAGTAGTGTGCCTTTAACCCACAAGGCAACCGACCGGGCCGCCAAGCTAGTCGTCCTGAACGAAGTCGAAGCACATCTCACAAAAGTGTAACCCTTGGGGTTCCACTTCCTCCTCTGCAACAATTTAATTTAGAGCAAAGCAAATGAGTACAATAAATTGTTTATTGTACTCGCAAGACTGACGTGTGAGATAACAGACCTAATATTTAGCTACATACAAGCTCATTTAAGTGGAGGAAGGCTCTAGACCTAATTTTAGCATAAAGCAAGCTTTCATTTGCAATAATGTAATAGATTTAAAGCAATTTGACAAACTGAGTTTAAAGCTTGAAATAACAGCGAGTAATAATAGATAAAAGGTAACAACAACCTGAAAGTGACTAACCCAATAGTCACTACAACAATAGCATGAACTCCCCGTTCATACCACCCACATTAAGTTTTAATTAAATGTTGTAGTCTAACTCTTGTTGAGACCTTACCAAGCATGTCCATAACCTAGGACGAGGCTATTCGAATAGTTTTAACCCTGCAGGGGTGTACCACTGTACCCACATGTCAGACCAACTTTTCGCCACTAGATTTAGCACACTTCCTTTGGTATGCCGGCACGGCTAAGTCCTACAAGACGGTTCCAATATTGTGTATTAACTACGAGTCGCCCATATGAGAGGAAGCCCCATATGTTGATGCGGAGTCATCAAAGATGTTCACCTCCTTAGAAAAGGACGATGCTCCTTGCAGTGGATAACCTCCACTCTTGCTCACCCAAACACACAAGTTTCTTTTCAACACAACACATGCAACCACCATGCGATCGGAATTAACACACGCCAAAGTACTAAGTCAAGAGAGGTCCCATATCCCTCTCATGTGGTTAGCACGCAATAAGCGCTTGGCTTAGTGTCCAAGATGTTCGGTCCTTGTTGACTGGGCAAGACATTCACAAACCCAATATCCACCATCCAACCACTTGCCCAAGTCTAAAACATTTCATTTTTATTTTTCAGTTTTTGATTTTACAAAGTAACAAAGCACAAGGTGCTAAGCATAATAACCATAATAATTTAGGTGATCACAGTTATCGACTAAGTCGATAACCGCCCAAAGCTACTAGGTAACTAAGCATTTCTAAGCATGACATCGCAAAGACAATAAAAGAGCATAATTAAATCACCGGCTCTAATTCACCAGCGATGTTAATAACTTATGGTTTGTGGCAGGATAACAATTTAGAGACAACCATGCAATAGGAATAACTACCTCTAATCGGCAAAATTAATTTGACACAAAAGCATGCATACATATTGTTGAAACAAAGTAATAGACTTGAAAATAATAGGACTTAAGCATGATCAAACTGCTTGCCTTTGCTGGAGATAACTTTCTTGCTGCAGAGGATCACTCACGCAATCAATAACATCGTTTGAACCTAGCGAAAGAACCGAAAGCATAATAAGAACGAATAACTCCAAAAAGACGCAGAAATTCAAAGTCATCCAAAAATTATGAAAAAATTCACAGAAGGTAGAGCATGAATTTAGATGAATTTAGCAACAAGAATCATTTCATTTGGATGTTCTATGCAAAAGTTATAATAGTTTTAATGTCAGTTTTCCAGAAAATCCAATAAAATTGAAATCTGTTACTGTTCATTCAAATTAAATATTTTGGTGAAACTTTCCAGAATAGTGGTGCACTTGAAATTTTTATGGTATGAAGAGCACCTCATGATATGAACAAGGGAATTGGATTCACCTCGTTTGGATCTACGATGAATTTTCTATAATTCTACAAATTTGTGAAAGTAGTACACAAGTTATATATAAAATAAGATTTTAAGCAACAGTAACATGCTCACAACCTATTCTACAATAAACTACACTAACAGAGGATTACAACAAAATTGAGTTTACTTAATTTGGAGTTATAGAGAAATACTTATGCATTTTTGAAGTTAAAACAATTTTAATGCAACAATAATTAGCTTCGAATTTTATAAACCATGTTCTCCTACTCTTACTGGGGCTGACCTAGCACTCACAAACACTCTTACTAGGTATTCTATGTATACATCTACGATGATCATACAGTCAAAATCAAACATCTTATATGTTCTCATGATTATTTTAGTTAATCATTAACTAAATTGATACTGGTTTAATAAGAGTTTATTAACGTGACTAGCATGGAAGGTCCAGCTCATGTTAGTGATTATTTTTGTTATTAATTCCTATTTATCAAGGAAATTCCATGTTTTAAGTGTGTCCTTTATATAGCCATACATGACTAAGCTTCATGCTAAGGTGCAATTATTATTGGGTTAACTTCCAACTAATGATTTGTAATCTCAATTGCTTTACCATCTCAAATCTGATTGTTACTATTGCTATTATCTAAACTAGGGCATATGGCTTACTGTCACCTTTAATATCCTTAATATCCTTAGGATTTTTCCTCTGATCATTTTGTTGGTATTGAGGTACTGTTAATTAGATTTTCCTTGCACATAAATCAATTATTTAGTTGTTAATTCATCTGAGTATTTAAATAGCTAGTTGAATCAACAACTTTTCTAATTCTTGTTCGGCAAAGACATTAGCTCTCTGCCACTTCAAATTTTTCCAATCAAACTCCTTCTCTGCTCATTCATTTCAATTGGTGAATCACCCTAACAAGGAGTGTTGGTTAACTAACTCAATTATCCAATTAAATAATTATTTTGAGTGATCAATTAGTTAATCTCACACTTAGAAAAAGGGCTAAATGAATTAACGACTTGTTTTAGAAAGGACAGTATCTTACTGCCTTTTCAATTCTTCAGTTATCTTTTCTGTTCATACAATTTAAGTTGAGGATTTATTAAGAGAAAGAGTGTTTGTGACTGAATTTCTTTCAAATTGACTAATTGAATTAATAATCCTCTCTAGGTACTAGCATCAGTAAGGTTCCAAGTTCACTGTTAATTTAATTCTGCATGCAGTCACTTTCTCTGGGCATTTTCTAAGTGTCTATCAATTAGGCTCCATACTAGATCAACTACCCAATTGTTAAACCAAACTTTGAGAGATTAAATAGTCCTCACAGTGTTCTTTAGCTTAATTGAATCATTACTTTTCTAAGTACTTATATTACAAAGTCACTAGCTTATTGCCATCTCTAGTTATTCCCAGATTTCGCTTTCTGTTCAAAAACTTAAAACTGAAAACGTTTCTCTGAACTGCAATGCTGCTACTAAAACATCTTCAAATTGGTAATGCATTTTAAGTAACCTAGATGATAGCCACAATACTTGCTTGCATTAGATGGTTGGCCATACTAGTGAGTCTTACAGACAAGTGCAATCTATCTTCTTAGAACCTTCTCTATTAAATTTTATAAGATGAATTTTTCTGTTTTTGTCAAATTGGGTTGCTTTTTGAAGATTTCTGACAATTCTTATACTTTCAGATTGCTGTTCATGCCCCCATAAGGCTACAACAGCAAGCATTTTCAGAACTAAAATGCTATGAACTAATTTCCTTGAACCTAACTCCCAGCCTACTAACTCGGTGGAGTGACAAAAGACAGCCCAAAAGTTTTACTGTAGCAAAGGGTATCTCTCTGCTGGTTTTTCCAAACTTCTCAACTATAATGGTCCTCTTCCAGATTTTAGTGCTGCTAACAAACTTCCTCTACAATTTATACTTTGAATCTGCTAGTCTTATTTAAAAGTGATACCATAATTAGATAAAATGGATGTTCTCAACTTATTACAAGCGACTGCATTTTCAGAGACAGAGAGTCGGGATTCTTAAAACGATCTACGAGAATGCATACGTGCATTGCGGTGGTTTGGAGCGGCGGCCATCGCCGGCAATGGGGCGGCGGCGAGGTAAAGGGGATGGCCAAAATGGAGTGCCAGGGGGTTAGTGACCCTAGGGGGTGCCTTGTCGTGGCTGGACATGCAACGGAGCGGGTGCGCGACGGTGAGCGGCGGCCGGCCATGGAGGCGACAAAGTGTGCCACGAGGGGAAGGGCTGAAACTAGGGCGTGGCGCAAGGCGGCCGGACTGGAGGAGAAAGGGGCGACGGCGTGGGATGCGAGAGTGACAAAATAGGGAGAGCACGAGCACTAGGGATGTCGATGGGTCTCACCGGGTGGTCGCCGAGGTCGGAGAGTTGCCGAGGTGAGCCGGCGACGGTGGCCGACGGCGGCATGGAGAGCTTCACCGGTGCTGGCGACCTGGAGAGGGATAGAGCACGAGTGAGTGATGGGGTAGGGTAGAGGGAGGCCCAAGGGTGCTCCCGAGGAGAAGAATTGAAGGGAGGGTGGCCGGAGAAGACGCGGCGGTGGGAGCGGCGGTTGCGCCCGGAGTCAGAGAAGAAGGATGCGCTCGGCTCCACGGTGGCGGATTCTCCGAATTGATGGATGGCTCGTGCTCCAGGTGAGGTAAGGCGCACCGTGACGGGGTAGTGGGTGGTCGGGGATTGCCGGAGCTGCCGGAAAGCTTGGAGGCTGCGTGGCCATGGCCGAGAGCGAAGCTCGGGCGCTCGGCTCCTTGGCGCTCAGCAGAGGAAGGAGGAGGGGAAATGGAAAGGAGGGCAAGGGGGGAACTCGGACTAGCTTGCTTATGGCGATGCACACAAGGTGGAGGCAGCAAGGTGAGCTGCATGGCATGGAGGGCTTCGGCGACGGACAGCACACGCTCGGCGCAGAGCTCGCGCGCCGCGTGGAGGGAAAGAGCTGGGCAAGGCAGCCGCGTGGGCAAAACCACGGGCGAGAGGAGGAAACCATGGGCGGCATGGTCTCAAACCGGGCGAGCTCTGGCGTGGTTGCAGGCGAGAGGCAGGAAACACGATCACGCGTGGGCTGGCTCATTTCTTGTCTTGGCGCCGTGGAGAAGATGACCTGCGGGTGCGGCCCGCAGGTCAGAGGGAGCAGAGAAGGTGGCTCGGGCGAGCAGGTCCGGTTCAACCAAGAAGAAGCGGGCTCGGCCTTAACAAAGGTTCTGCTCGGTGCAGTGCGGTGAAGTTACTGGGTTGGACCGAGTCGGCGAGGTCGGGTTTGGAACGAAGTGAGCCCGATTTTCAAAACAGTGTGACCCACTATTAGCAGATTTGACCAAGGCTTTAAAATTAGAAATAAAATTCATAAAATTCTGAAATTTCTCAAGGGTGTTCCTGGGGCAACCTAGTATTTATAAAAATTATTAAACCTTATTGTTCCTGATTTATTTGCTTAGATTAAATTCAAACTTAGAGAAGGTTATAGATTTGAGTTTGAATTTCCGAGGGTTAAAACTATCCCAAAAATTTGGGAAAAATTATATTTATTCATGATAACTATTATATTATTATAATAAATTATTTCCAGATGATGTTCATAAGTTTTTATTCTTGTTTTCTTTTGGAACCTCAAATTGAGTTGTATGTTTTCTTTGTTTTTAAAATTCTCAAAAGCAACCAATTATGCAAATGCTCCAGAAAAACTAATGCATATTCAAAAGTTTTAATTTCTCCTCATTTTTATACTTTTGAAACACAAACCAAGTGAAATGAGAGATGCAAAAGATTTAAAAACACTGTGCATATTAATGAAATACATACTAATTATCATTTATTAATTTGGGGATGTTACAAGAGGTCTCTGATATGGTTAAGGATATCAATGTTGTGCTTGGAAAGGGACGTAAATTAAGAACCCGTGAGAAGAACATCTGGAAGAAGCGGTCAATTTTTTGAAACTTGCCTTATTGGGAGCACTTAGAAGTTCGCCACTGCATCGATGTCATGCACATGGAGAAGAATGTATGTGATAGCTTGATTGGTCTCTTACTGAACATTACTGGCAAAACAAAGGATGGTGTTAACGCACGGCGTGACTTGGTCGATTTGAACATAAGGACCGAGTTAGCACCGAAAGAAACCGATAAGATTTAACGTACCTTCCCCGACTTGCTACACTCATCCAAGGCCGAGAGAAATGAACTGCTAGAGCTTGCATGGTGTGAAAGTCCCATCTGGTTACTCCGCTAACATTAAGAAACTTGTTTCTATGCAAGATTTGAAATTAATTGGTATGAAGTCTCATGATTGTCATGTGCTGATGACACAAATGCTTCCTGTTGCAATTAGAAGTATCTTGCCGAACAAGGTCCGAGTGGCAATCTTGAGGCTGTGTTATTTTTTCAACTCAATTGCTCAGAAGATCATTGATCCCCAAGGACTAGATGCTCTGCAGGCCGAGGTGGTGACGACTCTATGTCATCTCGAGATGTATTTCCCTCTGTCATTTTTCGATATCATGGTCCATCTCAATGTTCACCTTGTGAAAGAGATAAAGATATGCGACCCTGTGTTCTTGCGTCATATGTACCCGTTTGAGAGGTACATGGGAATTCTCAAGTCCTACGTACGGAATCGATCTCGACCGGAGGGCAGCATCATCGAAGGTTATGCAACCGAAGAGGTCATTGAGTTCTGCGTCGACTACATGGCTCAGCTGGAACCGATAGGTGTGCCTCTGTCTCGCCATGAGGGGAGACTGGATGGTATCGGGACTATCGGAAGGAGATCAATCACTCCCGATCTGGATATGTATAATCAAGCCCATTTCACGGTCTTGCAACACATGACCCAAGTGTCCCCGTACATCGACGAGCACAAAGACATGATACGCCAACAGAATCCAAACCGGTCGGAGGTTTGGATCATGAGAGAGCACAACCGTCGGTTCAACGAATGGTTAAAGGTGCGAATCACTGAGAGGTCATCAAGTGATGATACGCTGCTATGGTTGGCACGAGGGCCACAATTTACAATTGTCGTATGGCAAGGATACGACATAAATGGGTACACATTTTATACAGCAGCTCAGGATAGGAAGAGCACAGTACAGAACAACGGTGTCCGCATAGGTGCATTCAGTACCGATGGGCTGAGGAGCTCCTACTATGGACAAATAGAGGAGATATGGGAGCTCGACTACGTGCTTTTCAAGATCCCCCTATTTCGGTGCCGTTGGGTCCATCTCCCACAGGTGAAGGTTGACAAGTACGGCGTCACTACCGTGGACCTCGAACGTGTCGGATACAAAGACGAACCATTTGTACTGGCTAACCAAGTTATGCAAGTCTTCTATGTAACCGACCCGGCAAATAAGAAGCGCCATGTAGTTCTTCATGGAAAAAGGAGGATTATCGAAGTTGAGAATGTCGTGGACGAGGAAGAATACAATCAATTTGACGAGTTGCCTCCTTTCGGAAACGGCATTAGGCTCGAGGAAGAACCCAGTGAGGAAGCTAGCTATATGCGCGTCGATCATCAAGAAGGCCTATATTTTAATTAAGAATTTACTCCGATGTAATTAATTTATTCGATAACATCATGTGTTATGGACTTGTAATCTCTCATATATTTTGATGTCAACGTGAAATTAATTGTCATGTGTTAATGTGTTATGGACTTGTCAACTTTGATATTGATAGCCAGTCATAAAGGATGTTTCTCACCTATACATTTGTAATAATACATTTCAAAATTCCACGGCAAGATTAACATCATGTGTTATGGACTTGTCATCTTTGATATTGATAGCCAGTCATAAAGGATCTTTGATATAGATATTTGGGTTATATTCTCAGCAGGGTTATCACAGACGGTTCTATTATGGAACAAATCGTGATAATGAATCCTGAGCGGGTCTATTTAGAAACCGTCTGTGATACGGAAGTACCACAGATGGTTCTATTAGCAAACCGTCTGTGATATAATTATCACAGACGGTTATTTAATAGAACCATCTGTGATATACTTTTCATAAGGCGGGGACCGCTAGGGTTTTGCTCTCACTCGTCACTTCCTCTCCCGCGCTCCTTGGGCTCTCGCGTGCTCGTTCGCTTCCTCTAGGGTTTAGGGTTTAGAGCTCGCCCGTTCACGCTCGTTGACCACCGACCACGACCTCGGCGCGCCGCCCGACCTTGGCGCCCGACCTCGGCGCCGCCATTCACCTCCCGGCGGTAAGCCCAGCGTCACCGCCGACGTCGACGCCGCCGCCCGACATCGACGACGCTGCAGATCCTCCTCCCCTGTCGGCGTCCCGCCTCTGACCGACCGCCTCCCCACGCCGTCCTCCTCCCGCGTCGTCCTCCTCCCGCGTCGGCCTCCTCCCATGTTGTCCTACTCCCGCGTCGGCCTCCTCCCTGCACCACCTCCTCCTTGCACCGTGAGTTCTTGTGCGGCATCCTCTCTGTGAGTATTGCTCCTCTGTGGCGATTCGGTTGATCTTTGCATATATATATTTGCGATGCTAGTTGATACCTTGATCGTATTAGTTCTAATTTCGAATCTAATCTTCAAGATATTGCAAATTGATCGATGGGCTTTGTTGACATGCTCTGTGATGAACTCATCTTATCTTGAGATTGAATGTGATGTTAGTTCATACTTGAGCTCTATTGTATATCTTGCTACTGTCAATATGATGTACTGTTAATTGGTTACTTTCATTTGCCATCTTGATCTCTATAGTCAACCTCTTTACTTCTTCCTGAGATTGAGCATGCTCCTCTCCTTCAGAAAGTAGAGCACTTTCAGCCGAGGTCGGCGCCGCCCCCGACATCGACGACGCTGCACCATCCTCCTCCCCTATCGGCCTCCTACCTTTGCACCGGCCTCCTCCCCGCGCCGTCCTCCTCCCCGTGTCGGCCTCCTCCCCTGCACCTCCCTCCTCCCCGCGTCAGCCTCCTCCCCCACCGGCCTCCTCCTTGCACCGTGAGTTCTTGTCGGCATCCTCTCTGTGAGTATTGCTCCTCCTGTGGCGATTCGGTTGATCTTTGCATATATATATTTGCAGTGCTAGTTGATACCTTGATCTGTTATTATTCCTAATTTCGAATCTAGTACTGAAGATATTGCAAATTGATCAGTGGGCTTTGTTGACATGCTCTGTGATGAACTCTGTCTTATACTGAGATTGAATGTGATAGTTAGTTCATACTTGAGCTCTATTGTATTACTTGCTACTGCCAATATGATGTACTGTTAATTGGTTACTTTCATTTGCCATCTTGATCTCTATAGTCAACCTCTTTACTTCTTCCTGAGATTGAGCACGCTCCTCTCCTTCAGAAAGTAGAGCACTTTCAGCCGAGGTCGGCGCCACCCCCGACATCGACGACGCTGCACCATCCTCCTCCCCTGTCGGCCTTCTACCTTTGCACCGGCCTCCTCCCCGCGCCGTCCTCCCCGTGTCGGCCTCCTCCCCTGCACCTCCCTCCTCCCCGCGTCGGCCTCCTCCCCTGCACCTCCCTCCTCCCTTCGTTAACAGTTGAGATCATTTGACAGTTAAGCAAAGTATTGTTTAGAGCTCATAGTTTGAATTTATATTATCATATTCATTTAATGAAGAGTATAGACAATAGGATTGAGATGGCAAAGACTTGTTCTTTAGCTACTCTCCTTCTGAGAGCACATAATATCATCAATCAATATGTTGGAATTAATTATGATTATTTGCTAATATTGCACATGTTGAGCATATTATTAAGTTTAAATGTATATGTTAATTTGGGACACTTGCAATCCATTTTATTGCATATGTAACTTATATAGATAGCAAGTAAGTGAGATGGTAGAGGCACCGTCTTCGCCGCAAATCCGCCAAGACGCCGCAGATGGAAGAGGCGCCGACGAGGTCACCACCGACGCCGAGATGGAAGAGGCGCCGACGAGGCCGCCGCCACCAACGCTACAGATGGAAGAGGCGTCGACGAGGCCGCCGTCACCGTCGACGATAATGACACGGAAGAGAGATGGCAGAGGAAAATCGAAAATACCTACGGGCCGACTGCTCATCACGGAGGTCAGTGCCTTTGGGGTCCCTCTAAGTCCCAAGAGATCAGCGGCGAGATTCCGGACCATCTGCGGGATACTTGCAAGGGAACGGGTCCCCATCACCACACCAAGGTGGAAGGACCTCACGAAAGATGCGAAAGGCGCTGCGTGGACAGAACTTTCGAGAAGTTCACTATTCCACAAGCGAGGCGTGCACGCGCGGCGACGGACGGCAATGCTCATGATGGTTAAATCGTGGAGGACCTTCAAGAGCATTCTTGTCATGAAATACGTGAACACGGGTCGACGCCCTTCGAAGTATAGATTCTGAAGCGGGAAGCATGGGACACCTTTGTGGCTATGAAAACGACAAATTAATTTAAGGAGCAAAGTGCGGCGCACAAAACAATCCAGACACGAAACACTCACCAAGACAGACTCGACTCTGGCACGCTGTAAATACGAGGAATGGAGAATGGGCGGAGGAGGAGAACGCGAATCGGGCCATTTCGATATCACAGACTCGCGTTCCCTAAAATTTGGTTAAAAGCAAGGGCAAAAGTCTCGTCTTCGGTAGCATCTCTTTCACAAAACCGCGGATCAGAAGTGTCCCGGCGTGTGGTAAATATGTCAAACTACCTAGTTGTTAATAAGTCCATAACTTCATAGTGTCTATAATAACATGATGATCTCTTGCAGCGTGACTTGACTGCCCAAGCTTCCCAAGGCTCCTTCCAAGCAGACAGGGAGAAGGATATACTATCTATGGCCCTGGGAAACAAGGAGCACTCAGGTCGCACGCGAGGCCTTGGGGTTAACGTACCTTGGAATGATGGATTCCTAGACGACTACTACACGTATAGGAGTAGGAAGAGATCCAAGGCCGACCACGACGACCGGTTCGCAGAGATGTCTGCAAAATTTGAAGAAAAGGTAGCAAGATTGCAGATCAATCGAATCAAGTCCCGAGGCGCCGCAACTCACCCCTGTTAATTTGAGAGCCGCCCCGCCGACATCGAGTAGCGTCGGCCCACGCATAATCCTGAACATGACGATATCCAATTACCGATAGACCACATCAAGGTAATGTACATCTATGGAATGCACCAAAGATAGACCTATAGGACGCCTTAGCTAATTGCGTATCGTTTTGTAGGAGCCGACGCGCTGCAAGCTCCAAGTGAGGTTAGTCGGGTCCATTTCTCTTGACGCTGCGCAGGGGATGGTGTATCCGCATCAGAAGGAGCGGCAAACATGGTACCAGTGGCGCAGGTTACGCTAGGGTCGAGGTGGACAATGTACATGATGGTTTCATGGCTGTCCTGCTACAGATTTGCCCGAGCGAAGAGATCAGAACACTAGGGGATGCTGTCCACTCTTTTATCCGAAGGGCCCAAGAAGGACATCGCCTCGACCAAGCAAAGGCTGATTTGGACATGACCATTTCTCTCCAACGGGACCCTCGATGACTCCACCTCATGTTTCGCCCCAGAAGGTCACCTCTTCGGTTCCCGTGGAGAAGACGCCGAAGGAACAGCAAAAGCGTGCCGACGGTCCCGAGGAGAAGAAGCCGGCGAATAGCAAAAGCGTGCGCCGTGTCGGTTCGAAGTCGTCTCACAAGAAGACGCCGCTAATCGCTAAGGCCAAATCGAAATCGACGAACGTTAAGGCGCCTCCCAAGTCCGGAAGTCCGCGATACCGAGAAGTACATCATCGGAAAACCGTTGTGCTCGACGCAGATTAAAGGCACGCCGATATGCTTGTCGCTTTGCATGCTCGGTACTTGCGAACACCCAAAAGAAGGGTGCGATCATCGAATCACCGTCGACACGAGGAGGAGCATTTCTTCAACGGGACGAGGTACTTCGTCGTGGGCTTCAACGACTTATATGACCTATTCAACCTCGTTGGCCTCGGCGCTCGCTTTCACGATGTTGGACAATCGTAGCGCGCACAATCAAGTTCTACATTCATGTAATACCGATAAATATCACAACTCATTGCTTACGTATAGATACATGATGAAAAATGTCCGGACCGAAAGAACCGGTGGGTTTCCTCGACCCACATGTGGTATCGTTGCAAACCATCGAAGCAGACTCGTCCTTCGTCGAGAAATACATAACGAGGTCATTGCTTCTTCAGTAGAACATGAAGTACATACTGGCGCCCTACAACCAGGGGTAAGTGTCACTACTTGCTATACAAATTTCATTTGTACTTTATACTGCAAAGACGAACATAGGTTTAATGACTATAGCGACATACATGAGTAGGTACCACTGGATCCTTTTAGTTATTATACCCAAGAGGAACCATGTGATATACCTTGATTATCTAATCCGCAACAACCATGACTTCAGCCTTCTAAAAGGAGTACTCGAGAGGTATGCTCATTTCCTCCATACATAACTCTATTGTAGTCTTCATTCGTTTGAAATGGCCGAGGATAATTTTTTGGAATCATGTAGGTCATTCATCGATTATGTTTCCCAGAAAGGAATATACGATGGAAAGAGTGCCCAACTAACACACAGGACGAAGTTTTCGGTACGCGCTACAACACGATAATCCTATATCATACTTCATAATAACGTGTCTCGAATCGACTATACCTATATATGTAATTCTATTTTTGCAAAGTGCTTGACAAAAGATGATGAGTTATGTGCAATCTACGTTTGATATCATATGCACTAATCCTTAGAGCTAGGAAGAAGGATCCCGAGGTTTGTCAATCTCGAAATAACTATTTCCTAATTATAAATTTAAATATATATAGCTTACCACTTTACTCTTGCTAGCGACAGGCCTTGGATATACAATTAGATGGACTCGTTGCTATGAAGAGATCAAGGACATTCGAACGAAGCTCTGCGCCTTCATCATGTCGATATCATTAGCGACAAAGGAGAGTTTCACTCCGTCGCCAACCCGAGCATCACCCACGACACCTCTCAACATAAAAAATAGACTCAATTGTAACCCAATTGTAACTATAGCGATAATACTTGAACAAATATGATCTTTTGTAATTTATTTTGAGTAATGATCACTTTGAGTTGTCAACAATTGATTATCTGTGATGAATCTGTTTTGTGCATGCTTGTTTTCAGAGGGCATGGCTAGCAAATCTGAGGCTAGCCAAAAAACAAAGAAAATTGTGGGCAGAGCATGAACTATCACGAGACGGTTTTGTTAAAAAAATGCGTCAGGCTATAATATCCTGAGGCGGTTTCTACTAAAACCGTGCAGCGATACATAAATATCCTGACGGTTATAAATAAAACCGCCACTTTGTGATACGCGAATATCTGAGCGGTTCTTAATACAAACCGTCTGTGATATTCGCGTATCACGAGCAGTTTTTGTTTCTAACCGTCTATGATAGGTATCACGCAGCGGTTTTAGTAGAAACCATCTGTGATACTATGCCTTCTGCTGACGGTTTTAACAAAAACCGCTCAGGATAGTCTTATCACGCACGGTTTTGAACCGCTCGTGATAAATACTGTTATCACAGACCAACAAATATAGGCGGTTTGGAAGCAAATGCTCGTGATGACGATTCCGAACCGTCGTGATGTGTCTTCTGTAGTAGTGACCCCAAGTCTGAGCGTCATTTACTAGTGACCGGAGCTCACGTTGTGGAGGATAACCCGCCAGATATGGGCGTCTATTACCATCGCCAGTAAGAAAGCCCAGCCGAACATGGGCGTCAATTACCATCGTGCGCACTACCGAGTAACTCAACCATCTACAACTGCATGGGCGTAATGCTAGAGCATAGTAAATTATTTAGCTTGGTCATTCCCATTTAGGACATGTGGTTGCACGGTATTGCTCGGTTTGGATAATCACTGGCGTCGGTCCTTAATATGACTTGGCGGAACTTAACACAATACAAGATCTCGTGCTCTAGCTACACCTACCGATCTTACCATCCACCAAGTCTAAAATATATTTTCATCATTTTATTTTATTTTTCAAATCTTGACATTACCTAATATCATACATTTTCCAAACAAAGCATAAAGTGTAATAATGGTTTTTCTCCCCCCAAAGGTTAAATAAAGCCGCAAAGCATGTCTAAGCAATCCTACCCTACAAAACTATTCTACAAAGTTGCAATCAATATTACGGAATTTCTACGCTAGGGTTACAAATGTATAGGATAACCAATATCAAGGAAGATATTAAGGCCCTGTTTGGTACAGCTTCTGCTCCCAGCTTCTCAATCGATTCTCGTGGAGCCGTACCAAACACCCTGATTCTAAAACCACTGGATTCTGATTCTCGCGTGGAGCTGTCTCAAAAATACACTAGCGAGGAGAAGCAGCCTTTTCTTGGATTCTCGTGAGAATCCACCTTACAGAAAAGAAAATGCCCCTTGAAGTTAAAAGAATTTACCCACAATTTGCCATCAAACTAACCCCCCCAAAGCTTTCCACCGAGCGACCCCCGCGTACCGCTTCGCTATCCATCGCGTTTCTTCCCCTCCCGCTTCTCTCGCTCGCGACAAGGCGATTCCATCGCTGGCCCCCGTCTGGCGCCCCGCTTGTCCTCGGCGTTGCGCCCGGCCTCGCGTCGCCCGGTGGTCTTTGACAAGCCACCAGGTCTTGAGGCGCCGCTTAGCTACGCGAGATCCGCCCACCCCGAAACCCTAGAGGTCCTTTGGTTCGCCGCCTTCTTCACGCCGCCACTTCTCGAGCACCACCGGCCAGCGTGAAGGTAAGGTCGTCTCCCGTGTCCTCCCTACTCCCTTTGACTCCTTCCTCTTTGCCGGCCGCCCTAGGGTGGATAGATTTGTTCCTTTCTTCTTTTTGGAATGTGTAGACTCTCTTGTATATTTTCTTTGAATCTGTTATGAAAAATTTGTATCTGTGAATGTGTACAAAACATATCTGTGAATCTGTGATGAATCTGTGTTGAATCCAAATTGTGAGGTGATCTCTATTTCGGGTTTTTGATATGTGAGTGGTTGCTATGCAAATTGTGTGTTCTTGACTGTCAAAGATGGATATTAATTGTTGCAAAATGAGAGATTACAGTTCATATGAATCCCTCTTGACAATGTGCATCTGTGAATGTTTTCCTCCCTTTTTTTCATGCATCTGTGAATGTTTGGCAATGTGCTTTGCTTTGCTAGTACCTTGAACTACTTGACATTATCTATGAATGTTTGATTTGCCAGTATCTTGAACTACCAGACAGTATATGTGAAATGCCAATGTACTGGCTTCATCAAGGTATATACTGTACTGGTAATTCTTGATTCAAGTCAAAATTTATAAAGTTGTGATCATTGCACTGATCTGCATGTGAGACTGTTTTGATTGCATATATATGGTCTTTGTAATCATAAAGTCTGTGTATTTCTTGCCAAATTGTGTTAATGTAATGAATTGATGGTCTGCTGTAATCATGATGTATCTTTGGTGGTATCCGAGGGTTTCTGAATATATATGGCTGCTGATCGAGGGTTTCAAAATTTATAAAGTTGTGATCATTGCCACCGATCCGCATGTGAGACTGTTTTGATTGCATATATATGGCTCTTGTAATCACGAAGGATCATGAATTATACATTAATACAAGCAATGTTGTAAGGTTCTATTGTTTCACATCCTTTGACAAGGAATGACAAACACACACACATAGTTGCACTTTGGAGTATTTATGTCAAAATTTGTTGGGAGGAGTGGACATGGTGTAAATTTTGATATGATCATCAAATGTTTGGTTCTCTGATGTACATGATTGATAAATACATGGTGTAAATTTTTATATGATCGATCAAATGTTAGGTGATCTTATTACGGCGTATGATTTTTTTTCTCATATCCATATGCATCTTTGAGTCTTTGCTCTGTAACTTTTGTCCGACTATGGGTGTATCCGGTTTACCTTGAAAACTTTTGATCTATGGATTTTTACTTGTGTATGCAGTTCATGACTATGTCAATATATCACCAATTTATCACTTATCGGGTGGCCCAAAAAGTTGCCCCTTATATATCTCCATTTAGTTCTTCTAGTTGTGGGTTTATGGATATTTTACCTTTCGGTGGTCCTCACTAAGCTGTATATGCGCATTGGGAGTAATTCAGGGAGCTATGGATAATCCTTGCTGACTATGGAGTATTTTACAATTTATTCCCTTGTGTTACTTTGAATTTTAAGTAATCGGTTAAATTAAAAGCTATAACTTGTATGCCCATAGTTCTAGTTGTAACAAAATTTATGGGCCAAATATGCAGATGGCTAATACTTATTTGAGTGGAGCAGCGAGAACACTAGGATAGTGTGTGAATTGTTAGATTGAACAAGTAGAAAGCGAGCAATTGCCGAATACCCATTTGAACAACCCAGGGTATACTCTTGTGATACAAAAATTTGCAGAGAAGACTGGGCTGCAATACCAAAAGAGGCAATTGAAGAACAAATGGGATAAATTAAAGAACAATTACAGTATTTGCAGGAAATTGAGGACAAAGGAAACAGGCTTAGGTTGGGACCATGAAAAGAATACAATAAAGGCCACCACCGAACGGTGGAAGAAATTAAAACAAGTAAGTCATTAATCATTATCTATTTTTTAAATGCACACTCCTAGCTCTATTATTAGTGAAGGTTTAACGTGTAGCATTTGGCACTGACAGGAATATAAAGGATGTTCCAAGTTTGAGAAGGCTGGACTTCAAAATGAGGAGTTGTTGTCCAAGATGTTTGACGACATTCACAACACCGGTGAAGACCATTGGTCTCCTACAATGGGAACATTGCACGAAAGTCTGTCGTGCATTTCGATAGTTGTTGATATTGAAGAGCTTGAAGATGACAAATATAACGATGATCGTGAAGATGAATCACCACTTGGTAAGAAAGGAAAGAGAGTTTGCGGCCCTAGCAATGATAAGGGAAGAAACCAAAGAGTGGTTACGTGGTCATGCAAGATCAAGCGAGAAGGATTCTTGAGATTAATGAGAAGTCGCATGCATCTTTTGAAGCATTTGCAAAAAAGAGAGAGAAAACTTCGATTGTGTAGCATCAAGGATGTTATGGAATCGGTTAAAGAGTGTGGTGCTATTAATGGGAGTAATGAGCACTTCATCGATCTGAAATTTTAAGTAAAGAAGGAGCAAAGGAAATGTTTATGACCTTGTGCAATAGTGAAGAACGATTAGAATGGCTTAAAAGGAAATACGATGCCAAGTATGGCAAATAGAAAATTTATTGTAACGTTAGGATAATTTCGGAACATTACTACAAGTAGTTTATCTTGTATTTGCCTTTATTATTCTTTATTTCTATATTGGTTGTAAGACCTTTTTTGGATTATAAGACATTTTTTCACTAGTTATAAATTGTCATTTGGACCTAATCGTGCTCATGTATTTTTAAATTGCTATTTATGTTGTGTTTTTGTATGTTAATGTCTGAGATGTCGCCTTCTTAAAGCGATAGTGAAGGGAGTAATATATCGATGAGGAACATGAGTGTGGCGTGTAAATGTTATATCTGTGGCAAGACATGTCAAGTCACCTCATTGCATTGCAATTTTAAGTGGATAATTATCACTCAACCTACGGACAAGAATGAGCCTAGGACTTCAAGGCTTAGTGGATTGGGTTGGGTGAAAGAAACCTTGACCACTCGGAGAAAGTTACCGCATGCCATTATGAATGCTACAATCTTTTCTGATCTACATGATCTTTTGGTGAGTACATATGATTTGAAATCAACTACGCATACAAGTACAATTGAAGCACTAGCTCTTTTTCTATACATATGTGGTGGCTGTGAATCTAACAGAAGAGCGAGAATCGGTTCAAGCATTACAGTGAGACAATTAGCGGGGAAGTTCGATGAGGTTTTGCGGTGTGTGGTCGAGAATGTCTAAAGATTTTGTGAGGCCAAAGGATCCAAACTTCACTACGGTTCTGATAGAATTAGAAATGATCGAAGGATGTGGCCACATTTCAAAGACTGTATTGGAGCTATCGATGGTACACACATTCTTGCAACTGTTGCTCCAGAAGATCTAATTAGATATATTGGTAGATCAGGAAGTGCAACACAGAATGTCATGGCGGTATGTGATTTTGACATGCGCTTCACGTACGCATCTATTGGACAACCAGGAGCTATGCACGATACTAGTGTGCTTTATCATGCATTGGATGTAGATAGAGAAGTCTTTCCACATCCTCCACAGGGTAATTTTCTTTGTTTGGTATCATTTACAAAATTATTTACTTGTAATGTTCATGCATTGGATGTTGATATACATGAATTTTTTGTCTTATGTTGCAGGTAAATATTATCTTGTCGATGCTGGTTATCCGAATAGGCCTGGGTATTTAGCGCCATACAAGGGCCAAAGGTATCATGTTCCAGAATTTCGGAGAGGTGTTGCTCCTAGCGGTGAGAAAAGAAATTCAACCATTTACACTCGAGTGTTATAGCGTAATTGAGAGGTCCTTTGGTGTATGGAAGATGAAATGGAGAATTCTTCTTAAGATGCCGAGCTTTCCCATGTCCAAGCAAAAGATGATTGTTGCAGCAACCATGGGAATCCACAACTTCATACGTGAACATGCTTCGCCTGACATGCATTTTCATAGGTTCGATCGGGATCCTAATTATGTGCCCACAATACCATCAAGATATGCCAAATATGTCATTTCGCAGGATACAACGAAGCGTCAGCGCCGCAAACAAGTGCTACATCCATGGATAGTTTCGTGATGACCTTGCAAATGCAATTGCTCATTCAGATGATGGACACACTACTTGTAAATTTTGTGGTCTTTTGTTTTGACTCATTTATCATTTCAATACTTGTGCGTAATATCATTTAATAATCATTTGAACACTTTTACGATATGAATGCGATATCTCGACTTCATCTATCGCATAGCGACAACGATACAAAATTTGATTATACAGCTTGTAATCCATCATGAAGTGTAAATGCAATATAACTTTGGCATTATGTAAAGATACAACATATATACATTCACATGGTCTAAACAAATTTAGGGAAAAATTCTATAATTTGAGTACAAATACATAAAAGAAAGACACAAATACAATTGAATTATTACAACTAGGGGTAACATGGTCTATTTGCCTTTAATCCACCTCAATATGGTTTTGGGAGCCAACCTACCAGCCAAACGCTTTTAACAGTCAGCTCCAGATTCTCAGAGAAGTGGATTCTCAGAGAATCAGGAGCAGAATCTGGAAAATGAGAATCTGGAGCTGTACCAAACAGGGCCTAACTAATACACACTCCTTCCTCAATTGCTTTCTATGCAGCCCACGGCAGAAATTTTTTTTTAAAAAAAATATTAATTTAAAAGATAATTACAAAAATAAATAGTCTAAAAAAATAATTACAAAACTAGGCGTCTGTCGCCATTCCAATTGGCGACAAGGGCGTAGCCACTGGCGACAGGGAGCTCAACAGTACCCAGAGCTTCTTGTCGCTAGTTTAATTGGCGACAGGTCCCTGTCTCCAATTCAAATGGCGACAGGGATCCTTTATTTTTTTAATTTTAAAATTTGAAAAACTGTCACTTTTAATTCCTCTCCCCTCCTTTTGTACTGAGTATTTCTAAGCACATATTTTATCGACAAACCACACTGAGATTATATAACATTCAACACAACATCATAACATCTTTTGTCGATAAATTAAAATTTCTACTGACTATTTCGGATCACATTTTTGTCGACAAATCACAATGAATGACATTACATAACATTCAGCACAATGTTATAACATCTTTTGTCAATAAATCATAATGACAATACATAACATTCAGCGCAACGTTGTCACATACTTTATAGACAAATCATACTGATATTACATAACATTCAACACAACGTCACAAACACCTAGTTTTTTTTTTTACAAATCAAAGTGATATTACAAAGCATTGGGCGCCACATATTTCAACTGGACAGACCTTTCACGTGGCCGCGACCTCAACATCCGTCATGTAGACCGCCTCGAGTGGGGCGATCGGATGAGGACCCTGCGACAACGTTCGGACTGCCGATGTTAATTTATTAGTTTAATGTTGATGATATTCTTTAATACTGTATTGTACCATAGGCTAGATAAGCTTGTACATGAACCAACTGAGAGAAATGCATGGCATGCAGATCATATAATAATGTACCGTAGCCTCCGACTCGTGTGCGTTTCGAAGGCTAAGGTATTGTCGGTGTTTTAGAACCGATCTTACGTAAAGATTGTTTGATTCGGGGGGTCTCCTAGAATGAAATCACGTAGAGAGATTGACACGGGTATTTTATACAGGTTCGGGCCTTCTCTAGAGAGAATAACAACCCTACTCCTGTGTGTGTATGGTATTGAGTGTGTACTGAACAACCAGGGGAAAAACTAAGCCTATTACAGAGGATGGTGCTTGCCTTCCTGATCGCTATATCTTGCAGTTCGTGTCTGTTGCCCTCTCCTGTTGTCTCTGTTCGCTACCCTTATATAGTCGTGGAGGAGTAGCCGTTCTGCTCCGCTGAAGAGACGCCTCATCAAGTCCTGTAACGGGCGCATATTGGCAGTAATCACCGGGTGTTAACTCCTCCGTATCATGTGGCAGTTATTCTCCAGAGATAATGGGATATTAAGCGCTATTATTGCACAGAGTAACAGCGCACACTGACTGTTTGAATTCCTTAATCAATTGGACCCACTCGCCTGTAGGTTTAATTGATCATAAGGTTGGTCGAGAATGACCTGGTCGTAGAAGAGCTTACGACTAGAAGGTAGTCGTAGAATAACTTACGACTGGGTAGTGATCGTAGAAGAACTTACGACCATGAGGTAGTCGTAGCAAGACTTACGACTATGGGGGTGGTCGTAGAAGAACTTACGACCACCTTATAGGCTTCTCCCTTGTGAATATAAGGGGTACTTCTGGGGACCACATGACGTCATATTTACCCATAATAAGAATTATAGATAAAAGATAAAATGAGGATTATTAGATCCTCGTCATCTAATGACTTCAAGTGAAAGTTACTTACTTGGTGGAGAGTCGTAAAAATGGTGGTCGAAGGAAAAACTCTTCGACATTTGAATGTTACTTTGACTAGAAATATGCTTGGTCAAGAAGGTTACTTACGACTATCAAATAGTTGTAGAAAAAACTCCTACGACTATGAAGCGGTCGTAGTAAGGTGATCGGAAGAAAATCCTTTCCGATCGATATTTCATTTGACCAGGATGACTTGGCCAAGAAAGTAATTTTCGCTTGAGGTGTAAAAACGAATCTGAAACAGACAATCTCGAGAATATAATCGACTCCCACAGGCCTGTCCGTTGCGTCGATTCCCGAAGCGGTGGCAACCTTTGGGCTAACACGCCTTCGGCCCAAACAAGCGGTTATAAATACTTACCGGGAGGTAGAACTTGGATTTCTACCTTTCCCCAAATCGTTCTCACTGTTCATCGAGCTCTCGCTTTCTCTGCCGCCAACTCCATTGTGACCTTCTCGAAAATCTTTCTCAACCCGGAACCTCCCCTTTCTGAGAGAGATGGCTGGGAAAATTTCCGAATGGGCCGAGTCGGAGATGGACGCGACGAAGACTCAAGCCCTAGAGGACGCCGAGAAGATTCCAGCAAAGTCTCTTGTGAAATGGATTCCGGCGATTGGGCAGCATTGGCCGTCGGGGGAGAATGGGCACATCCCCGTCTTCCAGGCTTACTATGAGTGCGGCCTTCGTCTACCTGCTCACCCTTTCCTCACAGTCGTACTCGAGCACTTTGGGGTGGAATTAGTGAACCTCGGTCCTAATTCCATCACCATGCTGAGTGTTTTCGTGTACTTGTGTGAGGCGTACCTGGGAATTCCGGCGGACCTCGAGCTTTTCCAGTATTACAATGGAATGGCTCGGCAAAGTGGAATTGCCGGAAGTTGTGGTCTGAAGCTTCATGATGGGAAGTCGAGGGAGTATATCCAGAGCTTCACCCAGTCTTCGTGGCCGTCATGGAGGAAGAGATGGTTTTATTGGAAAGTCACCTCGGAAGACAGCCTTTCTTTCGCGGGGAAGGCTGCCGAGAAGAAATCTTCATGGGATTCGACTCCTGAAGATACCAGTCGGATTGCCCCCTACATTCAAGCTATCAAGGACTTGAAAGAGGAGGGGCTGACCGGATGGCATGTGGAGAAAGATTTCATCACACGCCGCATTAGTCCCTTGAAGAAACGAGCATCTCCTATGTGGAGATACACAGGGCTAACAGACCCGACCAGGGACTACGACGAGGGTAAGTGAACTTTTGACTTAGCTCTTGGTTTGGTCTTTCTCAAGTTGTCTAATGAATGTCTTTATCTATTTGCACAGATCTTTCACAGGCAGAGATTGACGTTCGAGTCAAACTCATTTGTGAGAAACTTCCGCCACCCGGAGTGGCGGTTCCCCAAATCCTTGCGGTTTTGCCCGCGGAGGAAAAGATGGAGCGCCTAAAGGTAATCAAGAGTTGATTTTATCCTTAGGACTTTCATAGTCGTAGAAAAACTTACGACTGGTACTGATCGTAAAAGATCTTACGATCGATGAAATATCGTAGAAAAAACTTACGACTTGATACTGGTCGTAGAAAATCTTACGACTGGTTAGTAATTCTTCTTTTTCTGCTTCACAGAAAGTAGGCATGGAAAACCGTCGAGACGACGAGGAAGTCGCGTTGATAACTATCGGTGCAGGGATGACGAAGGACGGGGGCTCAGCTCCTCCATCCAAGAAGCATCGACTTACAAGAACCGCTAACAAGGGAGGAGCGAGCTCGAGTCCTGGTCCTTCGACCAGATCCTCTACAAAGCCTGCGGTAGATACGGCTGCAATTGAAGCCAGTAATGTCGCAGCTGCTGAAGCTGAGGAGGCTGAAGCAGCCGAACCTCTTAAGCGCAAACCCCGCAAGGCCAAGGTACCCTTCTATTATGACAAGAAATCTTTCGCAGTTTTTGCCACTCCTAGTTTTGTCAAGCAACTAGAAAAGGAGGTCTGGAAGGATTTTATGTCTTTTGTGAAGGACAATGCTGCTCCAGCAGAGCCTACGGCTGAGGGTAGCGCTGCTCTTGGAGTGGTCGAGACCGATCTCGGCCATCCGGAAAGTCAAGAGACCAGAGAGGTGGCTCCTGTTGAAGATCCACGACTAGACGTCGTCGTGGCTGAGCCCATTCTTCAAATTGAACTCCGACCAGACGTGGACGTAGAAAAGAAGTTGAAGAAACCTTCCATTGGGAAGAAGACTCCCAAGTTCCTGGTTAGGTCCAGGGTGCAGAGGTATGTGAAACAAGCTAGAGTGTAAGAATAGCATTTACCTTTTGCCTTTCACAACCTGACTTGCTTTCCCTGTGTTGATTTTAGCCCGACTCCTTCAGCCCCTGAGGATGCTTCTATTGAGAAGCCCATTGCCACCTCTTCAGCTGCTGGAGAGATGACGGCGGAAATGCTCGAAGGACCATCCACAGCCCCGGTGGTGGAGGAAGTCTTGGCCCCCGAAGTGGTTACTGACACCACTGAGGTGACTGAGGTAGCAACTTCAACTACTGAGGTTGCGGCTACGACCACTGAGATGGTCGTGGCCCCCGAAGTGGTTAACACAACCAGTGAGGTAGCGGCTGAGGCCACTGAGGTCACAGCTATGACTGCTGAGGTAGTTGCTACGACCACTAAGGTGGTCGTGAAGACAGCAGAGGCAGCTGCAGAAGCCTCTGGTCATGGTGGTGATGAACCTGTCCACCGTGCCGGGAAGGAAATCGTTGCAGACGTTCCTCCCGGTATTCAGAAAGAAGCTGTAGTTTTAGAATCAGAAGAAGAGGAATACTTCAACTTTTGTTCTGATTTCTTTGGCCCTGCTTCCATCGTAGGATCTGCTGCTTTTCGCTCTCGTCATCGAGTCCCCCATCCCAACGATATTCCTAACAGAGGGAATACTTTTGACAACGAGCGTCTTGAGAAGGTTTGGTGGGACCAAGTCGAGAGAGTAGACAAGCTGAAGCATCCAGAGCTGGTTTACTCGATATTTGCTCGATCAACCATGAGCGTAAGTATTTAAGGATACTTACATATGTGGTCTTCCCCTGTTTCTTACTGTCTTTCTTTTTGCAGAAAGCTATAGAACAAATTGCCGTTATTGGTGAATATCACCGGCAACTTCTAGAGCTACGACAGGAAAAGGAGGAACTCTGCAAACAGGCAGAGAGGTGGTAAGTCACTGCTATTCATAGTCATTTTTGATTTGACTACTTATCTAGTGCTTACGGGGTTTGCCGTGGAAAAACTCACGACTGGGTACTGGTCGTAAAACACTTACGATCAGAAGCTTTGTCGTAGAAAAACTTACGACCAGGTCAATGGTTGTAGAAAAACTTACGTCCGATTGACCAATGCTCATGTCCACTTTTATCCTTTGTAGGTTAAAAAGTGACGCAAAGACCCTAGCCGACTCGCTCGATTATGAAAAAGAGGAGTCGAGGAAGCTATGGGAAAAAGTAGAATTCCTTATGAAGAAACTTAAGGAAGCTAACTCTGCAACTGAAAAAGTGCGGGAAAGAATAAACAGTAAGTGCTGAACTTAAGACTGCTTATGCCGTTGATCTTTACCTAACTTTTGCTTCTTTTCAGAAAAAGAGGATGATATGAGAAAGCTCCAAACTGAAGTTAGAGAGAAAACTTTGGTTGTTCAGGACGTTTCTCGTATCTCCAAAGATAAAGATCAAGAAATTGCGAGGTTAAAGTCTCGAGAATCAGGTAAGCAATTTTTTACCTGTAGTCCTTTACGAGTTCCCTTCCTTTTCTCACTCCCATTTCTCTTTTTAGAGCTTGAGCGTGAACTGGGAAGTCTCGGAACTGAACTTAGGGATAAAACTTTGATCTACAACGAGACCGTCCGCATTGCTATCAAACAACTCCACGAGGCTTCGACTCGTGACCAACAGGAGATGAAGTCGATGAAGACTAATCTTCAAGGCAACATCACACTCCTGAACAATATACTTAGTGAGCTACATAGTGAGGGAAAAACTCCTCAAGATGATATGATAGCTGCTCACATAAGTACTATTGGGGAACAAGTCGGGACTTTGCAAGAACTGGTGACCACTATGAAGGCCAACCAAGCTGAATCGATCAAGGAGGCGGTCGAAACTGCAATAAGTTATGCGTTAGCAAAACATAAAGCTCATGACCCCAGCCTTAACGTATAGGGGTGGAAAAAAAGCTCGAAACTCGCGAGCCAGCTCGGCTCGTTAAGGGCTCGGCTCGACTCGGCTCGAACTCGGTCCCTTAACGAGCGAGCCGAGCTAACAAAAACTTCGTTATCTTAACGAGCCGAGCCGAGCTGGCTCGCGAGTTACTCGTTAACTTCGTTTAGCCTCGTTTGCATTTCACAGATCGCGATCCACTTCACCACTCACCAAGTCACTGGCGTCGCCCGGCCCAGCCCGATGGCGTGCTCAACCCTAACTCCTTCCTTCATTCACCACAGCGACCCGTCCCGCTCGCATGATCCGCACCCCACTACCCCACGCGTCCGCCGCACGGCCTGCCGGCCGTCCCTGCTGGCTCCTGGCCTTGCTCTAATCTCGGGCTCCCGGCCTCCCACTTCCTCCACGGCTCCACCTCCACCTCCTACTCTAGTCCCGGTCTCCCTCTTCCGCCACCTCCTGCTCTGGTCCCGAGCTCCCGGCCTCCCGCATCCGCCACCGCCACCTCCTGCTCCGGTCTCGGGCACCCGACCTCCCGCATCCACCACCGCCACCTCCTGCTCGGTCCGGGCTCCGGCCTCCGCATCCGCCAGGATGTCAATTCGTCTGAGCCTAACGAGCCGAGTTCGAGTTTTTAATTACGGATGTCAATTCATAACGAGCTTAACGAGCCTAACGAGCCAAGTTCGAGTTTTTAATTCTGGATGTCAATTCCTTAACGAGCTTAACGAGCCTAACGAGCCTAATGAGCCGAGTTCGAGTTTTTTAATTCTGGATGTTAATGCCTTAACGAGCTTAACGAGCCTAACGAGCCGAGTTCGAGTTTCTTAACGAGCCGAGCCGAGCCTCACTTTTTGCTCGTTAGCTTAACGAGCCGAGCCGAGCCGAGCTCGTTTTCTTAACGAGCCTTAACGAGCCGAGCCGAGCCGAGCTGGCTCGTTATCCACCCCTATTAACGTACAACCGATAGAAGCCGACTTCGACTGCCCTGAGGTAGAAGCAAATTGTCTGATGAAAGAAATGCAATCAGTTGGCCGGAAGGTTTCGGAGGAGATGCAACTGGGCTCTCCCTCTTCAGAGTAATTTGTAATAAACCTGTGAAAAACAAGCTTTTGTTTGATGAATTATATAACCCGTCTTGTTTCCTGCAAATCATCTTGTCGAGTAGTTAGTAACTCAAAAGATAATTAACGAATGAAAGACTAAGAATTGAAGTCAAATTAATAACTTTATCCTAGTCCATCTTGCTTCCTGCAAATCATCTTATCGAGTAGTTAGTAACTCAAAAGATAATTGACGAAAAACAGACTAAGAAACGAAGTGTAACATCCCAAATCTGGGTCTCAGGCTTCAAATGTAAGAAAATGAGTAGAAATTAAAACTTTTCTTGCATCTTGAAGTCCTTAAACAATTCTGTAATTCTTGTAAAGGAATTTGAGAGACCAAAAACCAAAATCTCCGGCTGACTAAAGTCAGGACCTCTTTAAAACTTTTGATTTGCCATCTCTAATAATCCGCCCAAGGTTTAGCTCATTTCAAAACCCTGAGTTAAACCAAGAAAATCAAAAGTCGAATGTCAAGAGCATGCGCTTGAAATAATTTTTGGGAAGAATTTACTTCAAGTAAAACTCTGGAAATAATTTATTTAAGTCTTACAATATTTATCGTGAATAAATATAATTTTTCCCAAATTTTTGGGGTTAAACTCAATACACATAAAATTCAAACTTAACTAAATAACCTATTGTAAGTTTGAATTTAAAATAAGCAAATATCTCATGAACAATGAGATTTAAAAGTTTAATTGGTCACTAGGTGATCCCAGGAACCCCTCCAAAAATTTTCAGAATTTATAGATTTTATTTGCTATTTATAAAGACTCGGTCAAACCTATTGAATTTCAGTCAAACTGAATTTAAAAACCCTGATCGTCTTCTCCCCTCTCCTAAGGCCAGCTTCGTATATGCCAGAGCGCCGAGCATGGGAGAGCCGCATCGTGGTCATCCCTGTGTGTCACCTTCGACGGCTAGAAACCTAATTTTAAATGCGTTGTCGGGTTTCCGCCCTCGATCTTAGTGGTTTCGATGCGCCCATGCCCTACTCTCGTCAGATCGTCGTCCTTGCGGCGTCGCATGTGGTTGTCAGCGCACAGGGCGCATCGTCTCCTTGCCGTGGGAGCTCTCCAATTCTTTTTCGGCACAACGACTCTTTGCCCTCAGGCCAGTATTCCCCCTCCTCCATTTCAAATTCAATTCTTATTCTATGCCTTACTCCATTTATTCCCCCAAGCTGGCTGCCCCTTTGCTTTTCCTCTTCTCCACCGAATGGGGCTTCCACCTCCCTCACCCTGGTGGCTCTCCCCCATCCCCTCACCACCATGGCGCCTCCCCCTTCTTAAGCTAGCTGCCACCAAGTGGTTTCCCCCTCCGCGCCTCCCACCTCACCCAGAGCTCACCCCTTTGCCGCCTCCCCATGGCTCCTCCTTGAAGCAGCTCGCTGTCTCCACCACCGACCCAGCCTCCACCCGAGCTGCATCTTCCCCCCTGGTCTGCCATGGCGCAGCCGCACCCAGCTCCCTGGTGGCTCGCCTCCTCCTTGCTGCTCGCCGCCCCTTTTCTCCTTGCGGTGCCGACCACATCGGCGCCTCCCCCATCTGATCCGCTCACCACCCCTCCCCTCGGCCCCGGCCCAGCTGCCCTTGCTCTTCTGGCCGCCGCCGCCTCTGCGGCCCGGCTTGTCGGCCACCCTGTGACACCGCCATCCTTCACCCCTGGCGCCCAACAAGCCGCCCTTCCTCCGTCTTGTTCTTTGCCACTTCGGCGCCGGCCACCACTAGATCTGCCGGTGGCGACCTCCGGCCCGTGGCCGCTACTTCCCTCCATTGGCCGACGTGCGCCACCAGATCTGGCCGCCTCAGCCCGAGCCGCCTGCCCCTGTCTCCCTCGGCCCCGATCTGCTCCCTCCTCAACCCGAGCTCACCTCCAGCCCCTGGCCGTGCCTCTGCGCCAAGCTCCAGCCAGCTGCGCCGCCGTCCCGAGCTGCTGCTGGCCCTTTCACCAGACCCGGCTGCCTACAACCCGAGCTGCCGCCCCTCAGCGCCATTGGCCCATCGCTGCGTCTTGGCCCGTGCGCTATCCCCTGGTGCCTCTCCTCTCTCGGTGCCCGGCCTCATTGCTTCGCCGCTTCCGTCTCTGGTGCCGCTCACCCGTCCGGCCGCCCCTCGATGTCGCCGCCCATCGTCGCCAAACAGCGCCGGCCCCGTCTTCCTCGGCGTCGCCACCCGTGCCGCCCCCTCGCTGCCGACACCCCCATCGGCGTCACCTCCTCGAGCCACTTCGATTCTCTCGTTGCTCTCGTGTGTTGTATGTATGCCTCGAGGAATGATTTTGTTTCCTACGGTGGGATTAAACCCGGCCGACCCTTGCCACTTTTCATCCATGCTCAACCGCCGTCAACCCTCCTCGCCGCGGTCGAGCCACTTAACTGGGTTTTTGTCGGCTGCGGTTCATCGCCTAATGTCGAATGGTTAACCGGGTTTCCCTAAATGTGATTTGTGCTCTCCATGTGTGTTTAGTTTTGGATCAAATTGATTAGCATGTTAGTCTTTGAGTTTAATACTTAAAGAGATCTTGATTAGATTAGCCCTTTTAGCTAATTGTGATGTGATTGATTCGGAGTTTACGTGTATAGTGACGCTGTAATGTTGGATTAGAGGTTGAGAGTAGAGGATAAACGGTTTGTAGAGTTTCTTGCTAGTATAAACTTATACCTCTATTACAACAATTAGTGATTGGTTTGGAAATTTAAAGGTTGTTTTGTCGGTAAGTTAGTGGAATCACTTGAACATACTTGACTTGTGGTTATTGAATGTTTATAGTTATCATAGCAGTAGTCTTTTATTTGAAATGAAGAATAGAGAAGGATTTAAAATGAAATCATGTATGTCATTGAACCCACGTGCTAGGACCCTTTTCTCCTCCAAACTAATATTAGGAATGTCAACTAGGTCTCTCGGATGTAGTAGCACCTTAGTTCTTTTAGCTTGTGTTGTCATAGGTTATAAGAGTAGTAGACCTTATGCTTTAATCTCTTTTTCAAATAATGTTTGTCTCTAACTTCATCTAAAACGTTATCTTTCTTCGTAGTGGGTAAATCTTTGAGATTAATTGGAAAATGCTAGTGGTATGTCTTTATATATATGAGCAGCTTGTATGCTAATTTGATGTGTAGTAGGCGGCGGTGAGCATTGCATAGAGTAGTTAGCTATTTAAAATATGGTAGTATACTACTTAGCTAGCGAGATGTTCATCTAACAAATGATAAGCATAAATTAAGTGATAAGTGAGTAGATGAACCTTTGTCCAACTAGAAGCTCATGACCATAGTGATTAAATAAAACATATCCTTTGAATAATTGAAATGTATCAACTGTAGGTAAGTTAAATGATATATTTCAAACTTGACCTGCTATCTTGCTTCCGAATCAAAGTAGTTAGTAATGCTTTTGTTCTTTTGGCCCTTGCGCACTTAACCAACGTTTGCCCTAGGTCAATATGATGGATAGTACCTTGTGGTAAGGCATTAAGATTAAAAATCTTTAGTGTGATCGTTAGCTTAAAGTCTTTAGATTACTTTGCTCCCAATTGAAAATCCAAAATAAATTGTTTGCATTATGAGATTGTTTAAACTTCGCAATCACACAACCAATTCAAATCAACTCCCATTTAAGTTAATTCTTTCGTCTATAAACTTTCTCTACCTTTTATTTTGGTTTCTTATTTGTTGGAGACCTTTTTGGAGTTTTTGGTGTTTATTCGGTGTTATTCGTTCTTATTGGTTCTTCTTGTTCGTTCGCTAGGTTCGACGATTGTATTCGTATGCGAGAGTGACCCTCTGCAGCATAATGACTCTATCAAGGCAAAGGCAAGCAGTTTGATCATATCCATTTTATCCCATTACTTTAAAGTCTAATACTTTGTTTAACTTGTATGTATGCATGCTCTTGTGTCAAAAGTAATTTTATCGTTTAGAGGTAGCTATTCCTATTGCATTGTTGCCTCTAAATTGTTATTCCCTGCCACAAACCCTAAGTTACTAATCTCACTGGTGAATTAGAGCCCGGTGATTGTATTATACTCTTTTATTGTCCTTTCGATGTCATGCTTAGAAATGCTTAGATACCGGTAGAATTGGGCGGTTATCGACTTATGTCGATGACCTTGATCACATCAATGTTATTATTACTCCTTTATGTCCAACACTTTGTACCTTGTTCATTTGTAAAACCAAAACTGAAAATGAAAATGATTTAGACTTGGGCATATTGGATGGATGGTGTGGTTTTTGGATGTGGTTGTATGCCTAAGTCACCAAGGACCGAACATCTTGTTACACTAAACCAAGCAATTATGCGTACTAACCACGCGAGGGGGATATGGGACCCCTCTTGACTAAGTACTCTAGGAGGTGTTAATTATGAGCAAGCTCGGTTGGTATGTTTTAAAGATGAAATGTGTGTGTGAGGTGTGGGAGGGAGCATTAGCTTCGGGTTTAGGTCGTCTAATGTGTCCTTCTCCCGTGGGTTGTCTTGACTCGTAATTAGCATTATCCTTTGGAAATGTCTCGTAGGACTTAGCGTGCAAAGACACCTTGGAAGTGTGCGTAAAGGAAAGGCGATCTGGCATGTGGATGCAGTGGTACACCTGCAGGATAAAACTATTGAATAGCCTCGTCCTAGGTTATGGACACGCTTGGGGAGGTCTTCCAAGAGTTAGACTTCAACTTTTAATTAAAATTTGACATGGTTGGCATGAGCAGGGAGTTCATGCTATTGTTAATGGTGACTATTGGGTTAGTCACTTCGAGTTATTGTTGTTGTCATTATCTATTGTTTATGCGCTATTATTTAAATGTTAAAAAACAGATTGCAAAGAATGCTTTAAATGTATTATACTATTGCAAATGAAAACTTGCTTTATGCTAAAATGCGTCCAAAGCCTCATCCACTTAAATAAAGCTTGCATGTAGCTATTTATACAGGTCTGTTACCCCTACACGTAAGACTTGCGGAGTACTTTATGTACTCATCTGCCCGTGTTTGGGGCATTTTTTGTTTATTTTGTTGCAGAGGAAGAAGCTGATCCCCAAGGGATCCGCTTTTGTGAGATGTACTGCGGGGTTGACGACTAGCTTGGCGGCCCGGTTGGTTGCCTTGTGGGTAAAGGCACACTAATTGGCTCTTAATTCTTGCCATCTTATGGCTTTGCTTCCGCTGTTTATTTACTCTTGTGTATGTCTTTTGGCCGATTGGCCTTGTTGTAATAAATCTCTATATTATGTATGTCTTTATTTGTTGTGCTTCGGTTCTATGTGATTGAATGGAATTGATGCATAATTTTGTAAAAGGGTGTATGTACAGCACTTCTGGGATGTACATATTTTCCCGAGGCACGGTGTATTTTGTTTGTGATACTAGGGTCAATTGGTTGACTAAGTATTACAAGCTAAATACCCCGGGGTCTCACACGAAGTTAAGTAAATAACTTTATCCTAGCCCCCGACTATGTGCTAGGTTTATTTAGATAAACTGAGCAAATAGTAATTAAAGGGTTTTCTGAAAAGAGAGAGGTTTAACTAACTTACAGCTTCTCGATTACGATTATCATGCACTGGTCGAAAGAGTAGGAACGAGTCGACACTAGGAAGCTCCTTTTAGTGGGCAGGACCACGTGCAGAGAGGAGAGGCTTCGACTAGGTGATGTTTCCATCGCCGACCAGGTTAATCAAATCAAAAACGATCAGCTCAATTTAGATAAACGTCTAGAGGACTTTAAAAAATTCGTTCGTTCTTCCTTGGTGGACCCAATAAGCCTGTACTGGTAGCAAAAGTAGGAGACTGAACGATACTAGGAAGTTCCTTCTAGTGGGCAAGACCACATGCAGAGAGGAAAGACTTCGACTAGATGTGTCTCTTCCTCCGACCAGTTGGGACTGAACGAGTACACCTAAGTCGGTTGAACAAATCTAAGAAAGTGCGCTCTGCTTAGAATATTTTTTGAAATTGCTGAAAAAATAAACTAAGGTTATAAGAGCTGGCTTTAAGAATATTTCGACCAAATAGAACCCAAGCTCTTTGTATTGGCAACAAAAGTGAGTAAGAAGTCGACACTAGGAAGCTCCTTCTAGTGGGTAGGACCACGTGCAGAGAGGAGAGTCTTCGACTAGGTGATATTACCCGCCCTTCGACCAGTGTAAATAAAACTGGGTGTTTGGAATGTAGTCGAAAGATTATGAAAGCACTACTCAAAAGTAAGACAATAGAGGTAGAAAGAACCTGAGCCTTTATTGCCTGAACAGTTGGTTACACATAGAACTTGCGTAACTGGTCGATGTTCCAAGAATTCGAGAGGACCTGGCCGTCTTCCATTGCCAATCGTCTGAGCCACGGCCAAGTAACCCGACCCTTTGTGTAAGGACCTTCCCACTTGGGAGAAAGTTTGTTCTGATTAGACTTGGATTGGCGAGCCTCAATACCAAGTCACCCTGACAAAGGCTGCGAGGTTGGACCTTACGATCGTAGTATCTGCCGAGAGGCTTGTTGGTAGGCTAGCGATCGGATTAAGGCCTGGTTTCTCCTTTTTTCGAGTAGGTTAATGTCGTCCGCTCGAAGTTGTTCCTGGCTGGAGTCATTGAAGGTTTCGACTCGTGTTGACCGTATCTTTAGTTAGGAGGAAGCATGGCCGACTCGAAGACCGAGAAAAGGGTGTTTCACCTGTCGCCCGACTAGTGGTCGTCTTAACGCCCATATACGGAGGGTAATTCTTGTACCTAAGCCCCCGAGCGTTTGATGAGCTGGTCGAAGACTCGAGTTTTAATTCCCCGTATTATTTGGCCGTTTGCATGTTCGACTGCCCCATTGCTTTGGGGATGGGCCACTGAAGCATAACATAACTTGGTACCCAACTCGTCGCAAAATTCTTGAAATTTTGCGCTCAAATATTTACCATTATCTGTAATTATTCGACTTGGTACTCCAAATCGAGTAACTCGCATCTCATCATGAACCGTTTCTTTGCTTAGTTGTTATCGATCCTGAGGTTAAACTTGATCCATTTGTGAACGTATCAATAGCCACAAAAGGAATTCAAAACCTCACGGAGCTTTGGGAAACGGTCCTAGGATATCAAGACCCCAGTGCAAAAGGCCAAAACAGAGGTATCGTTTGTAATGCTTGATTTGGTTGGTGTATTTGCTGCTATGAAGCGGCATTGGACACACTTTTAACCAACTCTTTAGCATCAGAGGCTGTTGGCCAAGAGAAACCTTGTCAAAAGGCCTTACCGACCAGCGCTACAGAGGAAGCATGAGTCCCACAGATGCCACCATGTATGTCGTGAAGGAGTGTTAATCCTTCGCTCTGCGGAATACATCGCATGAGCACCCTTGAGTACCTCGTTTATAAAGCACTCCTTCAACCAAAGTATACATTTTGGCTTTTCGGGATAAGCGATCTGCCTCGAGATCATCGTCAGGTACAGAACCCTTCTGAAGATACTCCTAGATGGGAGCCATCCAAGTATCCTCGTATTCTAGAAAGGCTGTCTCGATAGGAGGTGTCTCGGTTCTTCGACTAGGGACGGCTTCTAGAGTTGTTCCAAGAAGACTCCTTTTGGATCAAGAGATCGGGAGGAAGCTATTCGAGCAAGTCGGGTGCATGAGAAATTATCCTTTCGAGGGATAAATTGTGCCTCGAAACCCAAAAAATGCTTTTCTAGCTTACGTACTTCCGATAGGTACCGAGACATTGTCGGGTTAGAGCACTGGTACTCTTTCCCGACTTGATTCACGACTAGCAGAGTCTCCCCTCACGAGTAGTCGGTGAATCGAGAGCGCTTTCGCAGCTCGTATGCCAGCTAGCAAACCTTCGTATTTTGCCACATTGTTTGTGGCCTGAAAGTTTAATTGTATGGCATACTTTAAGGTCTCTCCGGTAGGAGATACCAAGACCACCCCAGCCCCCGAGCCACTTAAAGTAAGTGACCCGTCAAAGTACATCGTCCACTGGTCATGGGAATCAGATCGGGATCCTGAAGCAGTTCAGGATTTGTCCATTCGGCGACAAAGTCTACCAAGATCTGGGATTTAACGGCCGTTAAGGACACGAAATGGAGGTCGAACTCCCAAGTTCGATTGACCATTTTGCCACGCGTCCATTGTTTCCTAATCGGAGGATCGCTCCCAAGGGAAACTTCGGGACAACCTGACTATTTTGTGCGCTGAAAATAATACCGCAGTTTCCTCGAAGACATGAGGAGAGAATATAGAAGTTTCTGGACCTGAGGGTAATGCTCCTTAGGCCCATGTAAAACTTCACTAACGTAGTAAACTGGTCGTTGTACGTTTTCACGTTCTGACGACCAAGATCGCTTTCTCGCCTCGTGGCGTGGCAGCTAGGTAAATTAAGAGCGTCTCTTCTAGTCTCGGAGAAAACAAAACAGGAACACTCAAAAGATACCTCTTGACATCCTCGAAGGCAGCGTTTGCCTCGTTCGACCACTCAAAACCTTCATGTTTCCTTAGATGTTTAAAGAAGGGCAGTCCTTTTTCTCCTAGTCGTGCGATGAAACGACTTAAAGCCGCCATGCACCCAAAGTGAGTTTACGGACTTCTTTCCTTGTGGTTGGAGCGCATTTGGAGAATGGCCTTTATCTTTTCAGATTTGCTTGATTCCCGTATAGATACTAGGAATCCAAGCAATTTTCCTGAAGAGATTCCAAACACACACTTCTCAGGATTGAGTTTTAAGCGGTGCTTTCTAAGGTTGTCGAATGTTTCTTGTAGGTCAGTAATATGATTAAGTTTCTTAATGCTTTTAACAACTAGATCATCAACATAGGCCTCTAGATTTCGGCCTAGTTGAGATGAAAAATTTGATTGCATTAAGCGTTGAAAAGAAGCGCCGGCATTTTTTAGACCAAACGGCATTTTGACATAGCAAAATGTACCAAATGGAGTGATGAATACGGTCTTTTCTTCATTGTTTAGACACATATTGATCTGGTGATATCCAGAATATGCATCTAAAAAACTTAACATTTCACAACCTGCAGTAGAATCAACCAACTGATCGATACGAGGTAAAGGAAAATCATCTTTTGGACAAGCTTTATTAAGATCAGTGAAGTCTACGCACATACACCATTTGCCGTTCGACTTCCTAACCATTACAGGGTTAGCCAACCACTCTGGGTGGTTGACTTCTCTTATAAAGCCTGCTTTGAGTAGCTTGTCCAATTCGACTTAATAGCATCTCGTCGATTAGGGTAAATCTCCGTAACTTTTGTTTTCTGGTACTTTATCGGTAGTAAAGCTAGTTCGCGGCTCGATCACCTCGGGACTCGGGCATGTCGGATGCTTGCCACGCGAAGACATCTGCGTTAGCTCGGAGGAAGGTGATGAGGGCGTCTTCCTACTTGGGGTCGGAAGTATCCCCGATGCGAACAGTCTTCGAGGGCTCCCCTGCGTCCAGAGGAACCTCTTTGACCTTGTCGTTCGGCTTTGGTGCAGCTTTAGGCTTCGACTTGCTAGTCGAAGGCTGACTTTCTTCTCGAGTTGGTATTTGACCAACCATCTCGAGGGATCGACGGTCGCAGGTGTACGCCATCTTCTTATCACAATGAATTGTGATCACTCCTTTGGGACCTGGCATCTTAATACATTGATACCCGTAATGAGTAGCAATTAAGAATTTTGCCAAAGTTGGTCGTCCGAGTATGGCGTTATATGCCGTATCGAAATCGACCACATCAAAGGAGATTTTCTCTGTCTTGAAATTGCTTGGTGAACCAAACATTAGAGGAAGAGAAACTTGACCAATAGGTTTGGCCGAAGACCTCGGTACGATTCCATGAAAGGAGTATCGTACCGGCCTTACCTTTGTCCTGGGTACCTGCATCTCATCCAGGGCGTTCGTAAACAGAATGTTTAACGAACTGCCACCATCAACTAAATCTCGATTGACCTGACAGTTGTTGATGGTGGGTTCGACCACGATCGGATATCGACCTGATCGAGTCGAAGAAATCGGGCAGTCACCCTTCTCAAAGGAGATGGTGATTTCCGACCACTTCGGTAAATTATTGACGAGAGGAGGATCTATAGAGTTTACCTCACGTTCGGCAGCTTTAAGCTGTCGCTTTGATTCGTATGCCGATGATCCCCCGTAGATATGCTTGACGGTGTGTTGCGGATCCTGGAACGGCATCTCCTCCTCGTCTTCTGACGACTTGTGACCACTCGTTTGCCCTACCTGCTCGAGGGTGGGTAGTGGTCCCTTGCCGTTGTAGTAATCCTCGAGCCTTCGTTGGAAGACCCAGCAGTTGCGAAGATCATGCCCTTCTTTTTTGTGAAAAGGACACCACCTAGGCTTGTCATTCTTCCGATCAGGGTGCTTACCTTTGCCTTTGTCGGAGTACGGTTTGGAGGTGCGTGGCTCTTTATCATCTACAGCCAAGACCTCCTTGGATCCATTAGCTTGGAGTTTTGGACCCTTCACCTTATTCTTGGACTTTTTCGCTTTCTTATCCTTCTTCTTACCAACTTCACCTGGCTCTCGAGAGGTATTGTCTTCTCGATCGACTGTGTTATTCCACTCGACTGCCTCAGAGGCAGTTGCATATCGATCGGCCATCTCAAAGAGCTCGGCAACGGAGGTGGGAGGATTCAAAGCGATATCCTCTGTTATCCTTCTACTATGGACTCCTTGCTTGAAAGCCCTGATGACAGATGAATCAAAAACTTCCGGAATTGAGTTACGAACCTGACTAAAGCGCTTGATGAATTGACGCAGGGTCTCGTGGTCGTTCTGTCTCATCCGGTGCAAGTCGTCCTCCTTCCCGGGGCGATTGTATGTGCCTTGGAAGTTCGCCAGTAGAAGGTCACAGAGATGTTGCCAAGAATAGATCGACTCGAGTGGTTGATTCAGTAACCACGATCGAGCAGATCCTTCGAGCACAGTTGGAAGGTAATTCACCATCACATGCTCTCCTCCACCTGCTGCTCGGACAGCTGTTGTATAAATCTGAAGAAACTCGATGGGATTCTGGGATCCATCAAACTTCTCCATGTTCACTGGTCGAAAACGGTGTGGCGTGAACACTCAAGGTCGGCGAAAATGCCCGACATCCCGTAATAACCTCTTAGCGACGCCTTTGTAGGAAAGAAGGGTTGACGCCACCGGTGGTCGTACTCGGCGATACCCGAAGAATCGTTGACCCGACCAGAAAGGTCTCGGTCCTACGAGGGAATACTCTCGTAGTCCATCTCTTCCGCAGATGTTCATGTCGAATGGTGAACGATCACCTCCGAGGGGCTTGTTGATCATCACCAATCGGAAAACATTTCTCCGGTAGGAGATCGATCACGATTTGTTGCGTCGATTTCTCCGTGGTGATATGTTCGATCGACTGGTAGCTGAAGAAGTCGTATTGCTACGACTTCCTAAATGATGTCGGTGAGGTGCTTCCAACCTTGCCATCGTGGTCCGAAGCCTTTGTGCGATCTCTTCGATGAAGAGATCGTAGCCTGGCGCTTGGGCGAGCTCTCGAGTCGGATTCTCGAGCAAGTCGTGGATGTGCTGGAGCTCTCGAGCTTCTTCTGATTGATATTGGATGCGCCCAGGCAGATTCCTCTGGGCTGCAATTCTTTGCCGCCGGACAGCCTCAAAATCTTCCACATCAGATCCTTGAGACTGTCTCAATGGAGTGCGAGTATGTCGAGGATTTCCCTCGCGTTCATCAGTGTTGGTTCGTGGAGTCACCGGTGGTGCCCTTGCCATTGCCACGAGGGGGCGCAGTGCGTGATCTTCGGGGAGTGTTCTCATTTCGGTCTCTAGAAGAGTGACCCTGATCTGAGGGAAGGACGAATACCTCCCGTTGATGATTGTCACTTGCGCCGAGGCCTCCCGCTTGAGGAGTAGTCGAGAGACACCATCCGGCGACTTGGAGTAACCTCTCGTAGGGGAACTCGGGTTATAATCTGCCTCCATCCGCAGTGTGATCTGCGGAGAGATGGTTGAATTTTGAGAAAAGCATGCTTGATCCGCTCTCTGCAGGGTGATCCGAAGAGAGAGGATGTAACAGCCCAAAATCCCTAAGTTGGATTAGTTATGCATCTACTATGCATTTATGAAATTTTGGACATTTTTAAAACTTTTTGTTGCAAAGCAATTAGGTTACAACCTGGTTTTCCGAAACCTAGAAATAAAAATTTTCAAAACAAAATAAAATTTTGTCAAAAGTTTGGAAACTAGGTTCCAAGTAAGGTATAAAACCTTATATAGAAAATCCTTTGATTCTGAATACTAGATTGAAAATCTAGTAATCCAATACTCCTTCTCCATTTCAAACTTGAAAATATATTTTCTATGGCTCAGAAATACAAACTGATTTCTATTTTGAAAATATAGTGGGACTCAAAGTTGGTAATATGTTATTTATGTTTGATATACTCTGATATGCTTGTTTGGATTTTTGGAATTTATTGGAGGTTATTTGGTTCCTATTTAATTTGCTTGTTCAATTTGGAATGTGAATTTAAAACACAGACCTAATAGGTAAATAAAACAAATGGGAATGAAAGTTGATAAATAAAAATCCAAACACAACATTATTGTTCTACATATAATTTGAGAAATTAATTAATGCATGTTTGCAATCTTCTCACATCAATTAATAAGAATCAATATTAACTCAAATTGTTTGCAAACTGCATGCAATTAGAAATTTAATTATTTTGATTTATGTTTTGCATGCATCATAAAAATCATGTCATTATACATACATTAGTTTCGTCGTTCTCAATTTCCAGTTAGACCGACCGCAGGTGAAACGCCTGTGTGTCCCTTCTTTTCATGTCATCTGTCTTTTCCCTTCCCTGCTAACTCCTTTCGCTTCTCTCCTTCAAATCTCCTCCAAAAATTCTCAACCAAGCCATGCATGTCATACCACCGCGATCGTCATCGCACGACCAACCCGATTCTGTAATTTGTTTTCGCATGCACGGCAGTTTGAGCGAATTCGCAAACAGACGAAAAGAAATAGCAGATAAAACATCTGCGTGCCGATTCTTTTCCCCAACTTCACTCTTCACGATCACCACCAAAAATCAAGAATCCGACAATGCATGTTATACCGTTGCGATCGTCGTCTCGAGAGCTTTCCAATCATGCAATTAGTTTGCACATGCATTGTCGTTTGAGCGAGTTAGAGAAAAAGAAGAAAAACCGTACTGTTATTCATCTTCCAAGCAAATGGGAACTTTAAAGATTTTTAGAGAAGATCACACTCTAGATAAATTCCTGAAAATTTTATCCAAGTATCTAATTTATGTCAGGAACCTCCCCTAAAAATTTCATGATTTTTGGAGTTAAACTTCTACACCTAAAAATTCTTTTCCCCCTTTCCTTGCTATTTGCTTTGTCCATCCGAATCAACAAGTCTACACTGTCACTCATGCTTCCAGCCGAGAGCCACCATCTTTCACTACCCTTTCCCATCTTATGCTCCCAGCCGTAACCCATTTCCTCCCACTGCCAACTTGTCTTTCCAAGGGAGCACTACACACAACCATATCTTCTAGCTATACACTACCCGTTATTTGCTGTCTCAGCCGAACCATTGAAACAATCCACTGCCGTTCATTTTTCTCCCAGCCAAAACCAGTCTTCTCCACTCATCCTCTTCTTCCTCCAAACAGGACAACAGCCCAGTTCTTTCTCTCCCTCTCTAGCATGAGCTCAGCACATCTCATTTTCTCTCCTCCCAAACCCCACCTAGAACAGAAAATTCCACAATGCATGTTATACCTTGGTACTCATCTTCTCCTAAACATTCCACTCATGCCTTTGTTTTTCCATGCAAAGCTGTTTGAGTCAAAAGAGAGGAGGAGAGAGGGAGTGGTAGGAGCTGTCCATGGCCGGCTGGGGCTTGTTGCAGCAGCAGCTAACAAGGAGTAGCAGCAGCAATGGTGGGGCGACCAGCTCGGCCAACAGCAGTCACATGCAGCCGGCTTGGGTGTAGCAGCGAGCAGCGAGCAAGAAGGAGTGCATGCAGCCAGCAGCAGCTAGGCAAGGGCGTGAAGGATGCAAGCAGCAGCAGCTCGGCCAGCTTGCAAGCAGCTGAGAGCAGCCCGGAGGTGGCCGAGCTAAGACACGGCGTCGAGGCGTGGCGAGGACAGCAGCGATGTGGTGGAGACAGCTTGCATGCGAGGCGGCGCGGTGGAGCGAGGCCGAGCCCGACCGTGCATGCACACGGCATTGGCGCGGCGAGCATTGGTGGCCAAGCAGCAGCTCGGCATGGTGGAGCACGGCGGACCATGCGAGCGGCGACGCGGCACATGCATGCATGTGGCGGCGCATGCGTGCATGCACTCGGCGAGGCGATGGCGATGCATGCAGCGGCGTACACGGTCGTGTGCGTGAACGAGAGGCCAAGCGGGCGTGGGAGCAGCGACGACTACGGCGGACGCGGGCGAGCACCAAGAAAACGTCGTCCGGTGGTAGTCGCACGCTTAGCACGTGCGACAGTAAAATCTTTTGTTGAATCACGTTACCGCGTTTATATTAATTAGTTGTCATTGTTGCATACTCATCCCATTAAGCAGGGCACTTTATTTTTCATGCATGTTTAAATGTATTTAACGAATGAATGCTTGAATGAAGTGAGGAAAACTTACATGCAACAAACTCCTAGGATAAAATGAATGAACAGTAAGGTAAACCTTGTCAATTGCCTAAACACATTGATGAAAATGTTTAATAAATTCTTGGCCATTAACATTTAATCTAAAAGACTAAATTATCTTGAGTCAAGAATTAGAATTGGTTAGTTAAGCAACAATAAGTTACTACCCTTATCTAATGCACGTAGGTGGAAATGTTTTATTGGATTAAATAGCCTTTAGGGTTTGATCTAAAGAGAGCACTCTAAATCTGAAAAGCAAGTGTTAAGAATGATCCCAATAAAACAGTGAATCTCCATTAGGTAATTGAATTTATCAAAGTAGTTAGTAAGCTAATTAAAGAAGCTTTTTCTTCTTAGTAAAGTTGTTAAGAAAGTAGAGGGTAATGAGTTTTGTCAGTAACCATTTGCCATAGATGTGTTAATAGCAATAGAGGCACTAGATTAGTGAGTTAGTTATAAAAAGTTTGGCTTAAACTTCAAAACCTCAAAACTAAATCAAATCAACTCCAATTCGAGTGAAACTAATTTTGTTGGTTTTCATTCTTAATGCACTTTAACTTGGAATAGGTTTGAATCATGTTATTGTCTCAGAAAATTTCGAAATTGGAATTAATTTCTGGAATAAACTATTTTTACACTAGAAATTGAATTAACTTCAAAAATGCATTAGTAATTCTCTGTAAATCCAAAATGTGCAAACTCAATTTTGTTAGAATCCTCTGTTAGTGTAGTTTATTGTAAAATAGGTTGTGAGCATAACACTGTTCCTGTAAATCTTGTTTTATATATGTGTTATGCACTACTTTCACAACTTTGAAAAATTATAGAAAATTCATCGTAGATCCAAATAAGGTGAATCCAATTCCCTTGTTCATCTCATGAGGAGCTCTGCATACCATAAAAATTTCTAGTGCACCACTGCTCTGGAAATTTTCACCAAAATATTTAAATTATATGAACAGTAACATATTTCAATTTTATTGGATTTTTCGAAAAGCCCGACATTAAAACTGTTATAAACTGTTATAACTTTTGCATAGAACATCCAAATGAAATGATCCTTGTTGCTAAATTCATATAAAATCATGCTCTTCCTTCTGTGAATTTTTCATAATTTTTGAATGACTTTGAATTTTTGGGTCTTTTCGGTGTTATTCGTTCTTATTGTGCTTTCGACTTTGTACGCAAGGTGCCAACGAAATTATCGATTGCGCGAGTGATCCTCTGCAGCAAGATAGTGAGCTACAGCAAGGCAAGCAGTTTGATCATGCTTAAGTCCTATTACTTTCAAGTCTAATACTTTGTTTCAACAATATGTATGCATGCTTTTGTGTCAAATTAATTTTGTCGATTAGAGGTAGTTACTCCTATTGCATGGTTGCCTCTAAATTGTTATCCCCTGCCACAAACCTTAAGTTATTAATATCACTGGTGAATTAGAGCCCGGTGATTTAATTATGCTCTTTTATTGTCTTTGCGATGTCATGCTTAGAAATGCTTAGTTATCGGTAGATTGGGCGGTTATCGACTTACTCGGTAACCTTGATCACACAAATCATTTTATGACCAGCACCTTGTGCTAAATTGCTTTGAAAACTAAAAGTGCAAATAAAATGATTCAGACTTGGGCAAGTGGTTGGATGGTGGTATATTGGGTTTGTGTATGTCTTGCCCGGGTCAACAAAGACCGAACATCTTGTTTCACCAAAACCAAGCATATTTGCGTGCTAACCACATGAGAGGGATATGGGACCTCTCTTGACCTAGTACTTTGGCGTGTGTTAATTCCGGGTCGCATGGTGGTTGTGTGTGTTGTGTTGAAAAAGAAACTTATATGTGTTTGGGTGAACAGTGGTGGAGGTTATCCACTGCAAGGAGCATCGTCCTTTTCTAAGGCGGTGAGCATCTTTGATGACTCCGTATCAACATATGGGGCTTCCTCCCATATGGGCGACTCGTAGTTAATGCACAATATTGGAAACGTCTCGTAGGACTTAGCCGTGCCGGCATACCAAAGGAAGTGTGCTAACTCGCATGGCGAAAAGGCGGTCTGACATGTGGGTACAGTGGTACACCCCTGCAGGGTTAAAACTATTCGAATAGCCTCGTCCTAGGTTATGGACACGCTTGGGATTGGATTTGCAGGAGTTAGACTAAACACTTTGGAATTCTTAATTAAAACTTGATGTGGGTGGTATGAACGGGGAGTTCATGCTATTGTTGGGGTGACTATTGGGCTAGTCATTTCCAGGTTGTTGTTACCTTTTATCTATTACTACTCGCTGTTATTTCAAGCAATTAAAATTCAGTTTGTCAAATTGCTTTAAATCTATTACTTTATTGCAAAAGAAAGTTTGCTTTATGCTAAAATTAGGTCTAGAGCCTTCCTCCACTTAAATGAGCTTGCATGTAGCTAAATATTAGTTCTGTTATACTACACGTCGGTCTTATGAGTACAATTTTGTACTCATTTGCTATGCTTAAATGTAATTGTTGCAGAGGAGGTTGATCCCCAAGGGTCAACTATTGTGAGACCGACTTCGCAAGGTGAGCGACTAGCTTGATGGTCTTGGTCGGTTGCCTTGTGGGTAATGGCAAACCGTTTGGCTTTTGTTTATCGCCATCTTATGGCTTATTGCTTCCGCTGTTTATTTATCTCTTTAGTTGTTATTTGACCGGTCGGCCCCTTTTGTAATTTGATCTTGTATGTCCTTTATTGTTGTAAGCTCGTAATATCTTGTGTATGGATTGGATGCTTAATTTTTGTATGGGGTATGTGTACTGCAATTCTGGGAAGTACATATACGCCGAGAGTCGTGATATTTGATTTGTAATGCTTAAATCATCTTAATGATTAAGTATTACAAGTTAAATACCATGGGTTCTCACAGAGGACCAACAGATGCTGGTGGAGTCCTGGGATTGTGGCTTCCAGAACTTGCCTCACCAGGTCGGACCGTCTTTGGGGGACTCGAACACTTGGAGGAAAAACTCTCGCCATGTTGTGAGTCCGCCTGGGTATAGTCCCGGTCGGATTGACCCTTGTCCTTTGAGAGGATTGATTCTCTCTGGGCGACATACTGGGGATAAGGATCCTCCTCAACTCCATCGATGGGATAGTCTCCTGGAGAATGATCTCCGGAGGCGACATCACTATCACTCGGCTCGTAGTCGAAACCGGCATCCATGTCGACGTCTGCGTAATCCTCCAAGTCAAACCAGTTCTCCTCGTTCCATTCCCCTGCCATGATTGCATGAGATTTGGAAAAAGAGAGTATGTTTGACAAGAGATTCTTGGAAGATCCCCACGGACGGCGCCTAACCTGCCGGTGTTTTAGAACCGATCTACGTAAAGATTGTTTGATTCGGGGTCTCTAGAATGAAATCACTTGAGAGATTGACACGGTTATTTTATCTGAGGTTCGGGCCTTCTCTAGAGAATAACAACCCTACTCCTGTGTGTGTATGGTATTGAGTGTGTACTGAACAACCAGGGGAAAAACTAAGCCTATTACAGAGGATGGTGCTTGTCTTCCTGATCGCTATGTCTTGCAGTTCGTGTTCAAGTTGCTCTCTCTGTTGTCTCTGCTTCATTTGCCCTTATATAGTCGTGGAGGTAGCCGTTACGCTCATTGAAGAGACGCCTCATCAAGTCCTGCTGAACGGCGATATTGGCGATAATCACCGGGTGTTAACTCCTCCGTATCATGTGGCAGTTATTCTCCTGAGATAACGGGATATTAAGTGCTATTATTGCACAGAGTAACAGCGCACACTGACTGTTTGAATTCCTTAATCAATTGGACCCACTCCCCTGTAGGTTTAATTGATCATAAGGTTGGTCGAGAATGACCTGGTCATAGAAGAGCTTACGACTAGAAGGTAGTCGTACAATAACTTACGACTGGGTAGTGATCGTAGAAGAACTTACGACCATGAGGTAGTCGTAGCAAGACTTACGACTATGGGGGTGGTCGTAGAAGAACTTACGACCACCTGATAGGCTTCTCCCTTGTGAATATAAGGGGTACTTCTGGGGACCACATGACGTCATATCTACCCATAATAAGAATTATAGATAAAAGATAAAATGAGGATTATTAGATCCTCATCAGGTATGTTGTTATATGATCTGCATGCCACGCAATTCTCTTGGTTGGTTCATGTACAAGCCTATCTAGCCTGTGGTACAATACAATGTTAAAGAATATCATCCACATTGAACCGATAAATTAACAAAGAATATCCTATCTATCATCTATGCAATGATGTACGTAACTAGTCTCCATGACGCCATAGCCATCGCCCTTGTCTAGGGCTGCTTGCGATGGTGGCGAGTGTCGAAGTCATTCATGTCCTGCGATTCCATGATATAAGTGGATCGTACAATAACAAATGTAACAACGATGTGAATTGTATATAACTCACGTCTTCGATACGGAGTGCACTCGAGCGATCGGATATGCTACAACGTCGACCGGTCTTAGTCGAAGGAGCCTTCCCCTTCCCCTTGTCGTGGGACTTCCCACGTCGGTGTCGTATCTCGAAGTCGTCCATGAGCTGCGATTCCATGATATAGGTGCACTGTACAGTAAAAACGTAACAAGGATGTAAATTCTATATAACTCACATCGTCAATATGGAGTGCGCCCGGGCGACCGGATACGCTATGGCGGCCAGGCTTAGTCGCCGGAGCCTTTCCCTTTCCCTTGTCTCGAGACTCTCCATGTCGGTTTCGTGTGTCGAAGTCCCCCATGTTCTGTGATACGGGCTGGATGATTGCATGTTGTTAGAAGAACGAAAGGGCAAATACAAAATCAGGACGCGAATTGTACGTAACTCACCTCATCGATATGGAGTGCTCCCGAGCGATGGGAGAAGCTACAATGATCGCCGGTCTCAGTAGTAGGAGCCTTGCCCTTGTCCATCGGGCGAGTCCTAGGCTCCTCCAGTGCCTCCTCAATAGAGTCCGGTACGTAAGGTTTCCACCGCTCGAAGATCTCGGCCCGCATCGAGTAGTTCAGCATATACTTCTGCTGGATGAACGCCCTGTCGTACATCTCCGGGCCGTCAATCCACTGGAAGAAGTGGCAGCGTATCTCGGGATGCCATTACACGGGGATGAAGTTAAAAATTAATGGAAATCAACGTAGGGAGAGGAAAATCGATATGTGCGAAAGAAACGCTTACGAGGTAGTGCCTACACATGTAGTACACCTGAGCGGAGGTGTCTGAGTGTGTGGACTGAATGATCTCTGTCAGCTCGTCAGACACACACTGCGGGACCGGAAATGTGGTGGTACCGGAGCATCTTTCATTGAAAAATCTAGGTATTGTAGATGTTTGGCCTTCTACGCAAGCCACTTACACTTCTACAACATCCTCATGTAGAAGTTTGCCGATGAGTTTGACATATCTGGGTATCGTAGAAGTTTCGTTGTATATAACAAAACAAGGCAGACAATACATTAAATTACGACACTGAATGATGACTAGATGAGCTCGGTATGTTGCATGTGCATGTCACCACTACACTACGTAACCGTACATCTAAAACTATGTAATCCATTCGGTTAAAAAATTACCTGAAAGGTGGGCGACCGGACGGGGCAGCGCTACGTTAGCTTCTCTCCTCCCCTCTCCTCCTCCTTCCCTCCTCTCTTTCTCTTTTTTCTGAATATAAGTGAGTTTTACCCGAATTTTAGGGTTTTGAGGGTCTTTTATAAGGAAGATTGTGTCGCCATTTGGAATGGCGACCGAGACTTGCAGGATCCCTATCGCCATTTGAATTGGCAGTTTTCCAAATTTTAAAATAAAGGATCCTTGTCGCCATTTGAATTGGCGACAGGGACCTATCGCCAATTAAACTGGTGACAGGAAGCTCTGGGTACTGTTGAGCTCCCTGTCGCCAATTGGAATGGCGATAGGCGCCTAGTTTTGTAATTGTTTTTTACTATTTATTTTCGCAATTATATTTTAAATTAATATTGTTTTTTTAAAAATTCACCCACGGCCAACCAACAGTCCCTACAACCATTCGCCATTACTGGCCCAGCTTCCCACAGACCACCAAGGCAAGTTGTAATATTCTTTTTGATATTTTGTAACGTCGGTTGCTGGTAGAAACATGTAATTTGTTCTATTTTACTATGTCATTTGAACTTTTCGTTGGATACTTAAGTTCACACCCCATCATTGGGCTCGCCACTCGGTCTTACATTGTGTAATAAAAAGATCTATATAAGTATATAAATTTAGGGGGGGGGGTTGGAGTTTAACTTAAAAAAATATTTGTAGGAGCTAAATTAATTAAATTTAAGTACAACAAATATGATAATCAAGAAGAGTATAAAGAAAGCATAATTGATGTTTAGAAATTCAAAGGGAACATGCAACATAGCTGAGCTAACGCTGCTACTACATTGCAAGACTATATCTTTACTACTTAAAAAGACACTAGTAGTGGTGAGTAAAATGTTCTTGTTCCCCTTCCCCATAAAAAAAATCATGCTGAATCGTGGCCTGTTGGTCGTCCATATGTTAGATCCAACGGCGCTAGAGCTGGCCAGATGGGCCATCTTGTAGAGACCGCCTGAGGCACGACAATTGTTGGTCCACCTAGGCACGACATACGGCCATGTTGTTCATGGGCCATGCCGGCCTAGCACGACAGCTCATGCCGTACTTGGGCCAACACTCAGGCATAGTACCGGCCCAGCACGGCACGAACAGTGCTGGGACGTGCCAAGCATGGCACGAGCCCGGCTGTAACACCCTGATTTTTCAGAGCCTTTTTGAAAAATTTTCAAAATAAAAAGAACCATTTGGTTTTGATGAGAAGTCAAAGCTTAACCTGAAATTTCATAAAGGATTTAAGTTGACTAACCCAAACTTCAACTAAAAGTTCCTTGTAGGTTGCTGAGTTATTGGAGTTTTGTTGGTCATCCTTTCTCTGTCCATCTTATGCTCATCTTTCGGCCAGACCCCCCCTGTGTGTCTAGACTTCTCTTGTATCTAGACTTCCCTTGTGTATAAACCTATTCTTTGTTGGTTTGAATCTCTTTGTGGTTCAGACCTATTCTTTGTTGGCTTGAATCTCTTTGGCCTAGACCTCCTTAGGTCTAGACCTCCTCTCTGGTTTCTCCTTGGTTTAGACCTCCTCAGGTCTAGATCTTCCCTTTAGTCCAGCTCTCTTTTCGGTTTAAGACCTCCCTAGCGTTTTGGACCTCCTCTGGTCCAGACCTCTCTTTTTAGTTCTTCTCTAGATCAGACCTCCCCGGGTCCGTAAGGACCTCCTTGGCCTTCCATCTTGGCTGTCAGGACCTCCTCGGGCTCATCCTGACCGCCAAGTCCTCCGTGGGACCTCTCCGCGTCCTTCAGGACCTCCTCATGTCCTCTAGGACCTCTCCTTGTGTCCAACCGGACCTCCCCAGGTCCTCCAGGATATCCTTCCTATCTATTTCCACCTCTATCAATGTGAGTCGTCCGATTTGCATTGGGCGGTTTGATCCTGGTGAGACATTCAGATGGTCCGAATGTCCCACCTCCTCTGAACCCTTAGATCTTCATTGAACGGTCCGATTTGTTGTGGTGTTCGGGCGGTCCGAATGTCCCAACTATTTTGGACCACCCGATCTAGTTCTAAGGATGAAATCTTGCGCTAGCTCTAAGTGGTCCGAACGTTCCCCCTCCCTGAGCCTTAGATCATTCTAGGCGGTCCGATCAAAATCCAGCGGTCCCCACCTCCCTCCTTGTAGGTCTAGACGTTAAGACCTCCCCTGTGGAGATCTTAGCCGTCCAGACCTCCCTCCTTGTAGATCTGGACGTTAGGACCTCCCCTGTGGAGATCTTAGCCGTCCAGACCTCCCTCCTTGTAGATCTGGACGTTAAGACCTCCCCTGTGGAGATCTTAGCCGTCCAGACCTCCCTCCTTGTAGATCTGGACGTTAAGACCTCCCCTATGGAGACCTTAACTGTCCAGACCTCCCTCCTTGCAGTTCTGGCCATTAAGACCTCCTCCTTGGAGATCTTAACCATCCAGACCTCCCCTTTTTGCAGATCCTATCGATAGGACCTCCCCCTTGGAAATCCTAGCCGATCAGGCATCCCCTGGATTTGATCCTGCGGTTCTAGACCTCCCTTGCGGGTGAGGTTCCCCTCTTACCTTTGCAGACCTCCTCGGTTGCAATTGATCTTGACCGTTGGACCTCCCCTCTGGAGATCCAACCGTCTAGACCTCCCTTGCGGGTGAGGTTTTCCTCCCAGCCCTTGCGGACCTCCTCTGGTGCACTCAATCTTGGCCGTTTGGACCTCCTCTTTGGAGATCCAACCGTCAGGACCTCCCCCTGCGGGTGAAGGTCTCCCCTTGTTCACTGCAAGACCTCCTCTGTGGGTCTTGGCTGCCCCACTGGACAGTCACACCCCGATTTCTTTAACCTTTAGCGATGTCCTTTGGGCAAGGAAGTCCTCACCGTATTTAATGCATGTTGTATCACATTAAATGCTCCCACCTTTATAGTACTCCTGCCATACCATTGTCACATTCCTTGCCTACTCCATTGTCCTCCCTACCAACTCCTGAGGACCCTATTCTGGCCAGGTGCATTGGCTCCAACTATATATATAGTTGGGTAGCCCTCCTTTCTCCCTTTCTTCTCCATTTCCTCTCCCTGTCTCAACCGAGCACCCACTGGACCTCCTCCCTCCAAGCTCGTGGACCTCTCTCTTGACTCTCTGGACCTCCTCCAACAAGTCTCGGGCATCCTATTCTGAGTCCTAAGACCTCCTCCAACAAGCTCCTTGGACCTCCTCCCGACCTCTCAATCTCTCTGTTGGTTTTGTACTTGAGTTTATTTGGAGTTCTTTGGATCTTGTTTGAACTTTATTTGAGTTAGTTGGTTTTCACGTGTAGATTGCCAAGACCGTGGGGAGCCCGAGTTTAGTGAGGGAGAGGGAGCAGCTCAAGACTTTGAGCAAGGCAAGTTACACTCTTGATCATGTTGCACCCAATACTTCAAATTACTATGTCATTTTCAAAGATGTATGCTTGCTTAATTCACTAAGATATTTCAATGCCTACCTTTAAATTGTAGTTATGCCTACCGCTTGGTATGACCTCTATCCATGTTGAATCAACCCCATTGTCACCCTAGATAAAATCTGGTTCTTGCCATAGTGAGAACCTGAAGCTCTTGAAAAATGGAATGCTTAATATTGCTTAGACAAAAAATCTTGATTTGGGAGTTTTGACCAAAACTATCACTTAATCAAATGATTTGAGCTGTGGCATTGGTGTGCCATGGGGATTCGGCCATGACATGGGTGTGTCATGGATGTTTTACTTATGGCCATGGCATTGGTGTGCCATGGAGAATTGAAAAGCAAAGTAAATGAAAAATGGTTTTGACTTGGGCGAAGCTGGTTGTATGGGTGGTGCATGTCTATGCACGGGGGTCGTGTGATCCGATGCCCCGGGGTTGAGGTTTGTCGCCCAAGTCGATTAAGGACCGGTCTTTGAGACACCACTTGCTAAGCCTATAATGGGCTATGCCAAAATTGTGCAACCACATGTCTCCAGTGTGGGGCGTGGGACCTGGCTAATTAATTTGCAAAACTCCATCATGGTTGATCCGGCTGAGGTGTGGGTGGTCTTTTATGGCCTGTCGTTTATGACTATGTAATTCCCACTGGCTCAAGAGGGGGCCCGGAAGGGGGCGAAACCTTAGAGTAGGGTGAACTATGGTGGAGCAATGCATTGTAAAGGCTGGTGGAGCAATGCATTGTCAAGGCCTTGTCATGTGCTCTAGACCTCTCACCAAAGGAAGTGTGAGGTGGCATCGACGGGTGCCAAGCAAACTAGAGAATTCATGTCATGTGGGTAAAGTGCACAACCTCTACAGAGTGTAAATCTATTCGAATAGCCATGTCCACGGTCATGGACATGCTGGCAATGTAACTCAAAGTTAGCTCTTGGTTTTGGTTTACAAACGATTTATGAAATTGGTTTTGACCAAAGTGGGTTTGGGCGGGAAGCCTTGTGCAGGAGGGTATCCTTCACCATATTGATGATGAATGCTATCCAACTGAAAATGGATTTGTCAAAAATGAATTTTAACTATTGTAACCTGCCTTGAAATCTAATACTTGTATTTGAAATGAAATTGGTTTTATGCAAATCAACCATAATAAGCTTTCCCTTGAAATATGCCTATGCATGTCATTCTGTTAATTGACGGGTGTAACTTGCGAGCACGGTAGTAGTGCTCACTCTTGCTTGATTCACGAATTGAGCAAGTGAGGATGTCTATGATGATGAAGAGGACCAGCTCAATTAGGCCGCGCCCTCCAGCCAATCACCTGTGGTGTAATGGGTGGACCTTGTCTATCTTTTGTTCTTCTGCTGTGTTATGTGCAAAGGATTGCTTGAGCTTCTAAGCAATCCTTTGTAAACAAACCTCCTTTTGTTGTTAATAAAGTTGTTGAGGATGTCTATGTTATCACTTGCTTGCTGTGAGAACTGGTCGATGATCTCTGGGGACCAGTTTGGATCGCAGTGGACTAAAGGCTCGTCCTCAAGCCCCACGACCTCCTCGGGTTGGCTCCTCTCAGACCACCCTCGAGTAGCGTGTGGTGCTTGAGGAGGTCTGAGGTCCAACGACCTCCTGGTGGGACCCTGCACTCCGAGTGGTCTATCGGACCTCCGGGGAGGTCTGGAGGTTCTCTCGGGACGTCCTAGGAAGTCCTTTATGGACCTCCCAGGAGGTCCTGAGAGACCTCTCGGGACGTCCTAGCGGTTCCTTTTCGGACCTCCCAGGAGGTCCTAAGGGACCTCCAGGGTGCCTGGCCGGGTCGTGACACCTGCACAACCTGTAGCCCGATTCGAGAGAGAGACTGCCAAGTGAGGCCAAAGGCCAAGCCAAGGAGGGAGGAGGAGGAGGATGATGGCCACCACTGCTTAGAGGAAGGAGATGGTGGCGGGGCCGTCTCGGGAAGAGAGGAGGAGCCAGGAAGAGATGAGGAGGGAGGTGCGGCCGGCTCGGGAAGAGAGGAGGCCAGGAGCTGAGGACGGAAGAGGCCGCGGCCGAACTACCGGAGGTTGGAGCAGAGGGAGGAGGAGAGTGGGGCATCGCCGGTGCGGAGGAAGGAGAGGGCGCTAGGGACCACGGGGCTGGCTCAGGAGGGAGGTATAGGAGGCGGAGTGGAGGGTGGAGCCAACGTGGAAGCCTGGAGGGTGGAGCCGTGGAGGGTGTCGCGCCACCGCTGCTGTGCCGTGCCTCGTGCGCCTGTGTGCCGTGGGAGACCGAGGGGCAGGCATCAGGGGAAAAGAGGAGGTTCAGGTCGGGTAGTCGGTCAGGGGCAAGGTAGGCTAGGCAGGGGCGACCATGCACAGCCCGAGGGCTCATGGGCCGTTCTGCACAAAGACGGAAACTAAATTCCGATCGCCAAGCGTTTTTGACTGCTTGGTTTTTAAAATAGCAAAAAATCCCGATTTTTTTCTATAAATAGCCACCATACCCCCTTATTCAGCACCCCTCCATTTCTCATTCTCCGTTTGAAATTCTATTGGGCAAATTCAAATTCGTGTTGAGCTAATTTGGTAAAATTCAAAAAATTTGTGCCAAATTTTGGAAAATCCAATTTTTGGCAGCAAGTCAGCAAAAGAGGCACAATACTATTTTTCGTATACTTCTATTGTTAGTGCTTATTATTCTAAGATGAAAGTAATAATAGTGTTAGTTTCGATTTTGCAGTTTTGGTTATGGCTAGTTACGATAGCTTTGCTCTTGGTGATTATAGACTTTCACCGGAGGAAATTGCATCATTGGATGCGGCTGCCTCAAGCCAACCAGAAGGGCAAGGCAGAGTTCCATCATCAGGCTCCACGGCAGCATCAGGCTCCATGCCAACTGGAGCAAAGAGGTCGAGGTCGTCTACATCAGGAGTGTGGGAGAATTTCAACAGGACAACCAAGCAAGACACACAGGAAAATGAGATGCCATATGCTATTAGCAAATTTTATCGCAATGAATTGTCTGCAGGGTCTACAGGTGGAACGGGGTACTTGCTTAGACATGCTACAAGATGTCGAGCCAAGCAAGGATCGATGATGTGGCAGATGCAGCTGCAGTACAATCCCGACAGTACGGTATGTAGCTGGGACTACGATCATGAGGTAGCCCGTCAATCTCTCTGTCGCTTAATTGCTTCTGAGGATTTACTGTTAGGCTTTGGGGAGTCTCCTGCTTTCCAAAATTACATTAGGACTGCACATAATTATAGATTTTCTTCCGTTTCTAGACAAACAACAACTAGAGATCTAGTAAAATACTACAATGAACACCGTAATAAAATAAATGAACTATTTAGTACTTGCACATTTTCGGTAGCCCTAACCTTGGACATATGGAATGGTTGGGCTAGGGAGAATTATCTTAGTGTAGTTGTTCATTATGTTAATGACGACTGAGTAATGGAGAAAATAATTATAGGTTTGAAATTAATTGATGTATCACATACAAGTGAGAATATTATGGACTGTATTATCAAAATCGTGGAAGACTTTGGTCTTACAGACAAAATATTCTCAATTACTTTAGACAACGCCGCTTCGAACTCTAGGGCCATGGATATTCTTACTCCAGTGTTGAGTACATACGTCGATTTCTTCTTGCTACATCAACGATGCGCTTGTCATATTATTAACCTTATAGTCAAATGTGGTTTAAGGAGGTTAAGTCTGTATATTAAAGCTTTTCGCGATGCGATTTCTTTCTTGAGTAATTCTAACGTAAGAATAGCACAATATAAGAACTTCTATAGGGCGATGGGTGTACGTCCAAGAAAGTTCGGTTTGGATATGGAAGTAAGATGGAACTCTACTTACCTGATGCTTAAGAGTCTTTTACCATATAAGAACACTTTTTCTGTTTTTATTCAAACGCACTTTCATAGCGCTGACGGTAGTATACTATTGACTAAGCAACATTGGTTCGTTGTTGAGAAGATACCACAGTTTTTAGAAATTTTTTATGAGACCACTGTTGCTTTGTCCATTGTCTACTATCCAACATCTCCTATTATTGTGCATAGTAATTTACAGATTGCTACTCACGATTCCTTCTCTTCCCAGTGATTCCTTCTCTTACCAGCGTTTCCTTCTCTCCCCATTTTCTCTCGCACACCTCCCACCCCCAGGTGCTTCTTTGAGCCACCCCACGCCACACCACCACCGTGTCTCTTCCTAGTGTTTCCTTCTCTCCTGTTTTTCTCAAGACGCCTCCCCTGCCCTTGCCGCCAGAGCCACCCGTGCTGCATCTCACCACGGCGCCCATCAAGACCAAGATCCTACCGTCTCCACCTCGTGCTCGCCTCGACTTGACCCCTAACTTGAACGACACGGTGACAGCAGCGGCTATCCCGACGAGGGAGAGCATGGTTTGGGGGTTGTCTGGCCGATCTAAGCGGGAAAGAAGGGGGCGGGCTGATTGCAAACACATGCGAAGTTGGCGGCGGTTGGCAAGATTGCGGCGCTGGTAGGTCCAGTTCTTCTCTCATCTCTCTGATCTCGCTCTCCTCTTTGAAATAACCCAAAAATCTCAGGTTTCAAAATTTTTGAAGCCTTTTCGGTTTAAATTCAAAAATGTCCCAATTCGGCAAGTTTTCCTCTCCCTCACGCTTTCCCCTTTTGGCCACCCGTTTTCTCTAGCCAAAAACAGATTTTCCCGAGTATGCATTCTCCCTTCTTCTCCCCGCGTCATCTTCCCGGTCGTCACCGCCCCTTCGTCATCCCGCCACCTCCTTCCTCCGTCACCGGGCCAACTCACCGCGCCACCTCCCCGTCGCCATCAATGCACCGCGCCACCTCGCCACTCAAGACCGCCCAACCGCCTCGCCCAACCACGTCGCCAAGATCGCCCCATCATCGCAGTGCTCCCACCGCCCTCCTCGCCTATAAAAGCCCCTCCAGAGCACCTCTCCTTCATCATCCCCCCTCTAGGACCCCCTACCGCCTTCTTCTCCGGAGCCGGCCGGATTTCGAGCTCCCGCCGCTGTCCCCTTTTCTTCCCTGTCGAGCCCGTGAGGTGATTCCACCCTCCCCGTCCATTCCTCTCCCATCCAACACCCCAACGCCACCCCCTCCGCTCCCTCTCACTCTAGCCCCGGCCAATTTGGCCGGAGCACCTCACCGCCACCCCCATCCTCTTCGCGGCCATGCACCACCACCCCTCAAATCATCGCCCAAGCCCCTCAACCCGCACAAAAACCCCAAAGGGAGGAGCTCTTACCTTTGTGAAGCTTCCCGCTCCATCCCCGGTTGCCGCCGATCGCCACCGCCGCCGGAGCGCTGCCGGCTCTTCGCCTCCCTCCCTCCGCCTGTAAGCACCGAAGAGGCGCTCTGGCCTTCGGCCGAGTGCCTCAAAGGCCTTGAAGGCCAGGGCGAGTGGGCCGTGGAGCCAAAATGGGCTCGGCCAGTATTGTAGCTATTGTTGTTCATTCGTTCCAGCCCGATACTGTTCATCGCACAGTCATTTCAATTATTGTTCCTAAAATCCGAAAATGCACAGTAAAAATATTACTGTTCATTTTTTAAAGCAGTGAATCATGTTACTATTCACTAATCCATTTTCGTTCATGAATAGTAAAATAGTACTGTTCACAATCTGACACTTTTTCATTTTCGAAACCCTAATTCGACATATTATACTCTTTTCGACCATCTCGAACCTTAAAAGGCCATTCTTGACTCCGATCAGCTATACCAAGCTCCCAATAAATCTTTTCACCTTTCTATATAATTCTTTATCTCTCTACTATATTTTTGTTGTACTTGGATTCATTTCTCAGTTCCGTTCAATCCAATTAAACACCAAATAAATACCTACCCTCCACACCACCTGCCTTTATGTTTCTTTTCCGATCTTATTTACTTGCATATTTGTGAGACTCGATTTATTAAGTTCATAATACTTAGTCATCCAATTGACCCTAGTATTATCAACCAAATAAACTCGGTCTCGAGAGATGTATACTTCCTGCATGCAAAGATACATACCTCACAACAAAAGAATGTATCAATTCCATACAACACATAGTACATAAGCAACAAACCAGAAGTTAATATTAATAAGGAATAGCTATTACAAAAGAGGGGCCCTTAGGCCAAATAGCAACAAGTCTACCCAAATAACAGCGGAAGCAAAAGTGCCATAAAGATGGCTATAACACCAAGCCAACCAGTGTGCCTTTACCCCACAAGGCAACTGACCGGACCGCCAAGCTAGTCGTCGAAGAAAGATCCACAGCACATCTCGCAAAAGGGAGGCCCTTGGGGCTCGCCTTCTTCCTCTGCAACAAAAGCCACAAAAATGCCACAACCACGGGCAGTTGAGTACATAAAGTACTCCGCAAGACTTACGTGTGAGATAACAGGCCTATAACATATGCTACATGCAAGCTTTATGTAAGTGGAGGTTGTATGTCTCATTTAGCATAAAGCAACATTTATTTGCAATAATGTAATACATTTAAAGGCAAGTTGTCAAATCTGTTTTTAACATTCAAATATCAAGTTTGACAACGATAATAACAATAAGTAGATGACAACAACAATCCTAGAAGTGACTAACCCGATAGTCACCACAACAATAGCATGAACTCCCCGTTCATACTAACCATGTCAAGTTTTAATTAAATGTTGTAGTCTAGTTCTTGCACGACCTCCCCAAGCGTGTCCATAACCTAGGACGAGGCTATTCAATAGTTTTATCCCTGCAGGGTGTACCATCTGCACTCCACACGCCGCACCGCCTTTCCTTACGCACACCACCGAAGGTGTGCTGGCACGGCTAAGTCCTACGAGACATTTCCAATGGACAATGCTAATTTGAGTCGCAAGAACCCACGGGAGAAGGAGACCTCACACAACCTTCCCGGAAGCTAATGCTCCCCTCCCACACCACACACACACATTTTATCTTTTAAAACCACCAACCGAGCGACCCCAATTAACAACGCCCAAAGTACTTAGTCAAGAGGGCCCCATATACCCCTCAAGGGTTAGTACGCATAATTGCTTGGTTTAGTGACACAAGTAACTCGGTCCTTGTTGACTCAGGCATACCACCACATCCAAAAACCACACCATCCATCCAATATGCCCAAGTCCAATCCACACTTTTATTTTCAGGTTTTGTATTTACAAAGTAACAAAGCACAAGTGCTGGACATATAGGAGGAATATTTAGATTTGTGTGATCAAGACCATCGATTAAATCGATGATCGCCCATTTCTACCGTTATCTAAGCATTGCTAAGCATTTGAAATCACAACTACTAAGTGATAGGAGTTCATCCACGAACTCCAACCACAGCAAATAACCTAGGCTCATGGTAGTAGAGAATGGATATTTGCTACAGGGATGCATCTATAGGATTACTAACCATAATTAAAACAAAGTAGCAATGCATACATAGAGTTTAAACAAGATAATAGACTTGCAAATATGGGATAAATTCATGGTCAAACTGCTTGCCTGGCTGCTGTTGCTCAATTTGTTGTCGAGGATCACTCTCGGGATTACCGCAAACGTCGAATCCTAACGAAAGAGCGAAAAAGAACCGATAAGAGCAAATACATCAAAAGGACTCAACAGCAAACTTTATCCAAATGACTTGAAATTTTTACAGCAGCAAGATAAAGATTTATCATGAATTTAGCAACAAGAATCAATCGATTTGGATTCTTGATGCAAAAGATATGATCAAAACAATTCAATTCGGCCAGAAAAATCCAAATTAAATTAAAAAGGGTTACTGTTCATAAATTATTTTCTAGGGGTCTTCTGGACATGAAATTTTTATGGTAGATAGGTAATGACATTCTAAGACTAATGTAAGTGGTTTCGACTCTTTTGGAGTTATATTGCAACTTCTACAATTTTTAAAGACAAGAACTTGAACAAAATTATAATGCACCATTATTTTTTCGAAAACAGTAACATGTCCAACTCTAATTTTCCTAGTAAGTTCATATTAAGAGGAACCCAACAAAGTTGGATTCACTCAAAATAATCTTCAAAGCATTAGTTATGTATTTTACAAGTTAAGTATTAATTTGAGTGTATATTTAAAAGGAGTTTTAAAACCTAGTGGCTAACTGTGCTCTGGAGCTGAACTCAACTTACAATCATTTTGGATTAAAGTCAAGTCCAAGATAGAGCTAACACAATTTGAATGACCTCATTTGGAATTAAAATGAAAGAGATATGAAATTCTAAAGTTTATACCTTATTTCAGTTTAACTAAGACTTCCCTCGAATTTCTAAAACTCACAAGGGCATGGGAGGACGTGAGCCACAGATCACAGATCTAACAGCTCAAGACCTCCCAGGAGATCATCACACACGCGCACGTGAAGTCCAGAGGTCCTGGACCTCTTATCAACACACATGCGCGAGGTGAGGGGAGGTCGTGGCCGTAGATGGAGAATCCAACGAACCACAACATGGCAGGGAGGTCCGGAACGGACCAGATCTAAAGGGGAGGTCCTCAACGGTGAGATGACCTCGAGGAGGTCCCAGAGGAGGTCTCACGTCACGCACCTCCAGGAGGTCCGGACGGCCAAGATTTCGCAGGAGAGGTCTTGGACGCCCAGATCTCTGAGGAGGTCTCGACGCCCTGCACCAGCCAGCGCCCTGGCCGACAAAAGAATAAATGCTGCAGACACAAAGAGGTCCGCCAGACGAGAGGTCTTAAATGCACGCAATAAAGGGTGGATTTAAGAACATCAAGACACAACCAATGATTGCGAGATCGAGCAATTGATGGGCGATAAAACACGGGCGGATCTTCGCCTTAAAACGACTAACGGCGCCGCTGCTAGGCGTCCGACAAAAATCCGAGCTCAAAGAAGTGGTTTCGCCGGCGATGCACTCGCGGCGACATCCAATGGTACCGCGGTCCGCAATAACCATGCGCACTCAATGGACCTCCTCTTCAACGGCGCGACGGCTTTGAACGCCATGAGCCGAGAGGGCAAAGATGACCAGCCGGCCAAACTCCAAATGCAAAATGAAGCTCGCTACGACATTCAAGCTGTGCTAAAACGTAAGCTCCGCAACATGCATTCATGCGGGTGCCAAAGATCTAAAGGACTAACAGGAGGTTTACCGGAGGTCCTAAGGTGCCGGGAGGTCGTGGAGGTGATGACTGGAGTTGGGGAAGAAAGGTGCCCACGGCCAAAGCTCCAGCTCCAGATTCCACTTTGTCCACCTCAGAAATGTCCAAACCAAAACGAGTGAGGTCTTGGTCCCCAGAGGAAGGCTGAGCACAAATGGAAGCTCAGAGAAAAGGAGGAAAACTCAGGACCCTTGTCCACCGAGGAGCTTCAAGCTCCAAAGAATGGCGCCAAGGAAGCTTTGGTGGTCTAGAGCTCACAAGCACAGGGGTGTAAGCAAAGGAACAATGGTGTGCAAAGGAAGCCAAGGACACAGGGGGAGGTTTTATCCTTAGGGCAATTGAGGTCATAGACCACAGGCTAAGCTCATGGTGAGCTTGGCCCATGGCACGGTCTAGGACATTGGACAAGACGTTATGTTGACATGGTGAGCGCACCACTGAGAGGCGGAAAACTGACTGCATTAAATGTGGGTCAAGAAAGAGTCTGTTATAATGTACCCCATGGTCGACACGACACGCATCACCGCCAGAGAGCATGCGCGCCCAAGGAAGGAGAAGAACAGGGGAGGTACTGGTGACCGTTGGATAAGACCTGGGAGAGGTCCTAACCATCGGATCCTATTTTTGAACCGTTATGTTCTAAGTGACTGGGAGGAGGTCCCAGCCACACGATCCAGAACGGGGAGGTCGTGGCCCCACGATTCCCTTAACGCGGATGCGCACGAGGAAAACGGGAGTAGGAGGTCCAAGGCGTTGGATCTAAAGCCAACGGTGCGGACCTCCTGGGAGGACTTAACGTTGTGCACGCACAAGGGAGGTCGTGACCTTTGGATATAAATCCAAGGGCGTGGACCTGATGGGGGAGGTCTGATACGATGCGCAACAGGCAAGGGAGGTCAGGACCTTTAGATTTAGATCTAAGGGTTCCGATCAAAAGAGGTGGAGGTCCTGGGCTTGCGCAACGCACAAGGGAGATCATGGCCTTTAGATTTAGATCTAAGGGCTACGACCTCACGTCTTGGCCGGGAGGTCTAGTGCGCATGAGACAAAAAAGGAGGTCGTGACCGAGATTTTAATCTAACTGCACAACAAAAGATGGGGAGGTTGTGAGCGCTTGATATCATGGGAGGTCGTGAGTCGTTGGATTTGATCCAACGGCCACGACCTTGGTTAGGTGGGAGGTTTGTTTAGTTTAATAGTGAGGGGAGGGTCAGGCCATGGATCTTGGATCCAAGGGCTATGACCTCACGAGGTGGGAGGACTGTCGACCGAGTATGTTGAGGAGGAGGTCGTGGTGTTGGATTTGATCCAACGGCCACGACCTCAACAAGGTGGGATGACCTCACCGCGATGGTTTAACACTCGAGGAGGTCTTTGAGGTTTCACACTGTGGGAGGTCATGACCGTGGATCTTTGATCCAGCGGCCACGCACTGATGAGGTGGGAGGTCTTTGCGGTGTTGATCATGAGGAGGTCGTGGCGGTTGGATGCAAATCCAACGGCTACGACCTGATCAAGGTGGAGAGGGAGGTCTGCTGGGGTGCAGACACGGTTGGGCTGGACCAGCTTTGAACATGGCTAGCCCAAGGAACAGTGTAGGCTTTTAAATTTAGTTTTCAACAGCTGAGACTTTGCAAAATTGTTTGAGATAGCATTTCAACTCCAAAATTCATGGAATTTTTACAGGAGCTTGTTGACAATGAGATTAACCTGACATAAAATTTCCAGAGGTTATTATGCAATACATTTTTCTCAGGAAATTCATTAAGGCTGTTCAAGGACCTAAAGATAAATAAAAAGTTTTAATTTCCCCTCATTTTTATTACATTTGAAACACACACTATTGTTTGGGATGTTACAAAATCTCCCCCCCTTACAAAAATCTCGTCCCGAGATTTGGCTCACTCGGTAAAGAAAGATGGATAGTCCGCACGCAGACGATCTTCCCTTTCCCAAGTAGCCTCATCCTCAGAATGGTTCGACCACTGAACTTTAAGGAACTTGATGGTCTTATTCCTTGTCCTTCGTTCAGCCTCATCGAGTATGCGAACAGGGTGCTCGCGATAGGTCAAATCTTCTTGGACATCGAGGGTTTCCAACGGAGCTTCCTCGCTTGGAACACGGAGGCACTTCTTAAGTTGGGACACATGGAAAACATCATGTACCCTCAATCGCAGCCGGTAACTCCAACTTATAGGCAATAGCTCCTTCCTCTCGATAATGCGGTAGGGACCCACATATCGAGGAGCTAACTTGCCCTTGACGCCTAATCGTTGATGGCCCTTCAAAGGAGAGACTTTGAGATAAACAAAGTCATTGGGCTCAAAGCTCAACTCACGACGACGGCGATCCGCATAGCTCTTTTGCTCGATTGAGCTGCGGCGCAAACGCCACGAATAAGCCGGACTTGGCGCCAGCCTCATTGATTGAGTCCGCCAAAGAGAGGTCTCTCACCGTCTCGACCAGTTCAACGGGTTCTACACTTCCTCCGTATAAGGCCTCAAAAGGTGCCATGCCGAGACCGGCCTCGAAGCTGTTGTTATAAGAAAACTCATTAATGGTAAGCATTTCTCCCAATGCTTCCCATAGGAAAGGACACAAGCACGAAGCATGTCTTCCAAAACCTGGTTAACCCTCTCGGTCTGACCATCGGTTTGGGGATGAAAAGCGGAACTGAAAGCAAGACGAGTGCCCATAGCTTCTTGCAAGCTATGCCAAAAGCGAGAAGTGAATAGTGAACCACGATCAGACACGATCGTCTTTGGCACACCATGCAGACTCACTATACGGGCAAGATAGAGGTCCGCCAACAGGCCTACACGAAGGTCAGCCCTGACAGGGAGGAAATGAGCCACTTTGGTCAATCGATCGATGACCACCCAAATGGCATCATTCTTCCTCGGGGATGTGGGTAGACCAGTGATGAAATCCATCCCGATCGAATCCCACTTCCACTCAGGAATGGGCAAGGGCTGAAGCAGTCCTGCTGGACGCTGATGCTCGGCCTTGACACGACGACACACGCCGCTTTTCGACAACGAACTCGCGATCTCCCTCTTCATACGAGTCCACCAAAATCTCGACGGAGATCCCGATACATCTTGGTGGCCCCGGATGAATAGACAAAGGCGAATCATGGGCTTCGCGGAGGATCAATTTCCGCAACTCCATGTCCTTTGGAACCACAAGGCGCGTCTTAATCTCACAACACCATGCTCATCCTCTAAAAGCACTTGGCCGTTCTGCTCTCGACATTTTCCTTGATGTGGCTCACCCATCATCCGATCGCCGCGCTGACTTGATCCGATCCACCAAGGTTGGTTGCACAACCAAGGCAATGAGGGAACCATGCTCAACTATCTCCAAGTTGAGACTATTTGGAATGCCTCGAGAAGAGAGGGCTAATGCTCCTTGAGCAATAAGGCATTACAATACGCTTATGATTAAGCGCATCAAGAATCTACATTAGCCTTGCCCGGATGGTAGTGAATACCCATGTCATAATCCTTGATCAACTCCAACCATCTCCTTTGCCCGAGGTTCGTGTCGGGTTGGGTGAACAAATACTTTAAGCTTTTGTGATCCGAATACACTTCACAACGACACGATTAGGTAATGTCGCCAAATCTTAAGTGCATGAATCACAGCTGCTAGCTCCAAATCATGAGTAGGGTAGTTGAGTTCATGAGGTCTCAATTGCCTTGATGCATAGGCCACTACCTTGCCTTCTTGCATAAGGACACAACCGAGGCCTCGGCGAGAAGCATCGCAATAGATATCGAAGCTGCGATGGATATCGGGAAGAACGAGGACGGGAGCGGTGGTCAAACGCTTCTTGAGTATATGGAAACTTTCCATACAAGCCTTAGACCACAAGAACTTCTGGTCCTTTTTGAGCAACTCCGTCATCGGCTTCGCGATCTTGGAGAAGTTCTCGATAAAGCGACGATAATATCCCGCTAAACCAAGAAAACTCCGCACTTCGGTGACCGAAGTGGGCGGACTCCATGAAAGAACATCTTCGACCTTGCTAGGGTCAACGGCTACGCCTCCTGCTGAAAGAATATGACCTAAGAAAGCCACTTCCTTCAACCAGAACGCACACTTGCTGAACTTCGCGTACAGCTGGTGCTCACGTAGCTTGCCTAACACAAGCCTCAGATGCTCATCGTGTTCCTCATCGTTCTTAGAGTAGATAAGAATATCATCGATGAAGACCACGACAAACTTATCCAAATACTCCATAAAGACCGAATTCATGAGATTCATGAACATGGCAGAGCATTGGTTAAGCGAAAGACATGACAAGATACTCGCATAAGCCGAAGCGTAGTAGAGAACGCCGCCTTGGGAATATCCTCGGGTCGAATCCGAACTTGATGATATCCCACTCTCAAATCAATCTTGGAGAAAACTCGAGCTCCAGTTAATTGATCGAAGAGATCGTCGATACGGGGCAATGGATACTTGTTCTTTACCGTCACTTCATTAAGTGGGCGGTAATCAACGCACATGCGTAAAGTATGGTCCTTCTTCTTTACGAAGATAGCTGGACAACCCCAAGGAGATGAGCTAGGGCGGATGAAACCCTTCTCTAGCAGCTCACCAATTTGCTTCTTCAGCTCCACCAACTCGTTCGGTGGCATCCGATACGGCCTCTTCGAGATAGGGGCGGTACCGGGAGCCAACTCAATAACAAACTCGAGGTCTCGAACTGGTGGCATCCCTGGAAGATCATCGGGAAAGACATCAATGAAGTCACAAACTGTAGGGACTTCACTGATATCTAGAGCGGGCTTCGCTTCGAGTGCGAAGAGATGCGGGCCTAGCAACTTCGGCGAGAAGGAAACATGAACGCCGAAGGGACTAGAAAGAGAGACGGATTTCTTGGCGCAATCGATTTGTCCCATATGGCGAGACAACCAATCCATACCAATAATCACGCCCGCTTCAAGAGACTTGAGGAGAATGAGATTCGCCGAGAATCCAACTCCCTCAATCTCGATGGGAACATCCTACACTCAAGCTCAGCTCTCAACTCCGATCCGGAGAGCGAATGAGCAGCGGGACCGACAATGGAGAGAAAAGAAGCCCCGCAACAATGCAAAAGACTTCGTAAACGAAAGAATGAGACGCCTCTGAATCAAACAAAAAAAGAGCAGGATAAGAGTTACGTAAAACGCACCTGAAAGCACGACGCGGGTGCCTCCCGAGCCTCCTCGTGGTGATGACGTTGACGCGACCACTACCCACGCCTGGTAGCGGGACGATCTTCGGTCCGCGAAGATCCACCTCCGCCGCGTCCTCCATTAGGACGAGGGCGCCTCGCCTTCTTAGGGCATTGGTTCGCATAATGCCCCTTCGTTGCATGCGAAGCAGTGACGTTGGCGCGGATTGCGGAACCGCTCACGACTCGCAGTGCACGGATCGACAGGCGGGTGACCTCGGTGTCAAGACCGAGATCCGATACTCGAGATCGCCCAAGCGGGGACGGAAGGAACTGCCCTAGATGACTTGTGGGCTTCCCACTTGCGCTTGCGGGACTCCACAAGCTCCTTAGCCGCATGCTCAGCGACGATGGCCTTGTCGACCAAGGTCTGGAAATCAGGGAAGTCGACGATGGATAGCTTGTCCTTGAGCTCCTCGGACAATCCACGCCGGAACTTGGCCTGCTTGGCCGCATCAGTGGCCACATCCTCAGGAGCATAACGAGCCAAATGGTTAAACTCGTATACATACTCCATGACTGAGCTACGCCCTTGCTTGAGCGCAAGAAACTCCTGCTTCTTGATCTCCATCAAGCCGGCAGGGATGTGAGCCCGACGGAAGGCAGTACGAAACTCCTCCCAAGAAACGGTGTGGTCTGCGGGCTGCATGGCGAGAAAACTCTCCCACCATGACAAAGCTGCACCCTCCGGTGGTGCGATGCAAACAGCGCCTTCTCGTGCTCTGCATCAAGGCTATAGTGAAGCTTCCGCTCCACCAGACGGCCGCTGCTCAGACGAGCGGGTCCTCGATCGAGAAAGGTGGGAGGCTGAGTACGGGAACTCAGCAAGGCCCCCACGAGGCTGATGGGCATTCCTCGCCCAGATCCTCAAGCTCCGAAAGTGCAGCAGGTGTTGCGCGCGATGACGCCCAAGAGAACTCTCTCACATCCGCTGTTGCGCTCAATCAAGAAGAACTCGGCCATGGTCGGAGGAGGAGGAAGCCTCGCCCCGACCAGCCGATCGCCTTGGCCGCCACGAAAAGGCCCAGCCATCCTCATACAAGAAATTTTGGTTAGCAACTAAACTCGAAAACAAGCTTTTTAAAGAAAGCCAAAAGGCGATCGACTAGGGGAATGGAACATCACCCTAACGAAGGCCAAAATAGCAAGTAAACAAACTTTAAAAGCTTCTAAAAAGGGCTCCAAAACAGCAAGGAAGGTATCAAAACCAAGGCTCAACTTCTCAACACAACTAACCCGTATTGAATGAACGAGTAATTGATCGAGAAGATAAAAATCAGATTGTAACATAAGGGTTAATACTATTAGAGGGCAAGATTAATTCAGCGAAATATGCGTTAGATACTTAGCTAACTAGTACCACATCCTTCCCTTTTATTCCCACAAGTTTTAGTTGATTAACCTCTCATTTTCTACCCTATTTAGAACTTATGAGCTTGCTGTCCGGAAATTGGCAATCGCTGTCCAGATTTCGCATCCAAGCCTCCAAGCCGAAATCTTCAACTTTGGAAACTTCAAAACCTTGTAGAGGGCAGCTAACACTTCAATTTGCCAAACTCATTAGTTCCCAAAACCCAAATTAATCGATAATACTATCTTTTAGCAAGGAAGAGAGGAAAACAATCCTTTAAAACTCAATTTAGAGTAAGATGAGAGAAGAAAGCTAAGATAGGTAAGGAGTAAAATATGAGAATTACTTAAGCTTTCAAAACTCATTTCATACTTTGAAATTAGGTTTTCCAAAATATCCTAAAGATTTACTGCTTAGGTTATTACGGTCGATGGCTCGATACTAACTCTTCAGAGACCCTCGATTTATTAAGTTCATAATACTTAGTCATCCAATTGACCCTAGTATTATCAACCAAATAAACTCGGTCTCGAGAGATGTATACTTCCCAGAATGCAGCATACATACCTCACAACAAAAGAATGTATCAATTCCATACAACACATAGTACATAAGCAACAAACCAGAAGTTAATATTAATAAGGAATAGCTATTACAAAAGAGGGGCCCTTAGGCCAAATAGCAACAAGTCTACCCAAATAACAGCGGAAGCAAAAGTGCCATAAAGATGGCTATAACACTAAGCCAACCAAGGTGCCTTTACCCCACAAGGCAACTGACCGGACCGCCAAGCTAGTCGTCGAAGAAAGATCCACAGCACATCTCGCAAAAGGGAGGCCCTTGGGGCTCGCCTTCTTCCTCTGCAACAAAAGCCACAAAAATGCCACAACCACGGGCCGTTGAGTACATAAAGTACTCCGCAAGACTTACGTGTGAGATAACAGGCCTATAACATATGCTACATGCAAGCTTTATGTAAGTGGAGGTTGTATGTCTCATTTAGCATAAAGCAACATTTATTTGCAATAATGTAATACATTTAAAGGCAAGTTGTCAAATCTGTTTTTAACATTCAAATATCAAGTTTGACAACGATAATAACAATAAGTAGATGACAACAACAATCCTAGAAGTGACTAACCCGATAGTCACCACAACAATAGCATGAACTCCCCGTTCATACTAACCATGTCAAGTTTTAATTAAATGTTGTAGTCTAGTTCTTGCACGACCTCCCCAAGCGTGTCCATAACCTAGGACGAGGCTATTCGAATAGTTTTATCCCTGCAGGGTGTACCACTGTACCCACACGTCAGACCGCCTTTCCTTTACGCACACTACCGAAGGTGTGCTGGCACGGCTAAGTCCTACGAGACATTTCCAATGGACAATGCTAATTCTGAGTCGCGCAACCCACGGGGAGAAGGAGACCTCACACAACCTTCCCGGAAGCTAATGCTCCCCTCCCACACCACACACACACATTTTATCTTTTAAAACCACCAACCGAGCGACCCCAATTAACAACGCCCAAAGTACTTAGTCAAGAGGGGCCCCATATACCCCTCGCGTGGTTAGTACGCATAATTTCTTGGTTTAGTGACACAAGTAACTCGGTCCTTGTTGACTCAGGCATACCACCACATCCAAAAACCACACCATCCATCCAATATGCCCAAGTCCAATCCACACTTTTATTTTCAGGTTTTGTATTTACAAAGTAACAAAGCACAAGTGCTGGACATATAGGAGGAATATTTAGATTTGTGTGATCAAGACCATCGATTAAATCGATGATCGCCCATTTCTACCGTTATCTAAGCATTGCTAAGCATTTGAAATCACAACTACTAAGTGATAGGAGTTCATCCACGAACTCCAACCACAGCAAATAACCTAGGCTCATGGTAGTAGAGAATGGATATTTGCTACAGGGATGCATCTATAGGATTACTAACCATAATTAAAACAAAGTAGCAATGCATACATAGAGTTTAAACAAGATAATAGACTTGCAAATATGGGATAAATTCATGGTCAAACTGCTTGCCTGGCTGCTGTTGCTCAATTTGTTGTCGAGGATCACTCGGGATTACCGCAAACGTCGAATCCTAACGAAAGAGCGAAAAAGAACCGATAAGAGCAAATACATCAAAAGGACTCAACAGCAAACTTTATCCAAATGACTTGAAATTTTTACAGCAGCAAGATAAAGATTTATCATGAATTTATCAACAAGAATCAATCGATTTGGATTCTTGATGCAAAAGATATGATCAAAACAATTCAATTCGGCCAGAAAAATCCAAATTAAATTAAAAAGGGTTACTGTTCATAAATTATTTTCTAGGGGTCTTCTGGACATGAAATTTTTATGGTAGATAAGTAATGACATTCTAAGACTAATGTAAGTGGTTTCGACTCTTTTGGAGTTATATTGCAACTTCTACAATTTTTAAAGACAAGAACTTGAACAAAATTATAATGCACCATTATTTTTTTCGAAAACAGTAACATGTCCAACTCTAATTTTCCTAGTAAGTTCATATTAAGAGGAACCCAACAAAGTTGGATTCACTCAAAAATAATCTTCAAAGCATTAGTTATGTATTTTACAAGTTAAGTATTAATTTGAGTGTATATTTAAAAGGGAGTTTTAAAACCTAGTGGCTAACTGTGCTCTGGAGCTGAACTCAACTTACAATCATTTTTGGATTAAAGTCAAGTCCAAGATAGAGCTAACACAATTTGAATGACCTCATTTGGAATTAAAATGAAAGAGATATGAAATTCTAAAGTTTATACCTTATTTCAGTTTAACTAAGACTTCCCTGGAATTTCTAAAACTCACAAGGGCATGGGAGGACGTGAGCCACAGATCACAGATCTAACAGCTCAAGACCTCCCAGGAGATCATCACACACGCGCACGTGAAGTCCAGAGGTCCTGGACCTCTTATCAACACACATGCGCGAGGTGAGGGGAGGTCGTGGCCGTAGATGGAGAATCCAACGAACCACAACATGGCAGGGAGGTCCGGAACGGACCAGATCTAAAGGGGAGGTCCTCAACGGTGAGATGACCTCGAGGAGGTCCCAGAGGAGGTCCTCAACGTCACAGACCTCCAGGGAGGTCTGGACGGCCAAGATTTCGCAAGGGGAGGTCTTGGACGCTCCAGATCTCCTCGGAGGAGGTCTGGACGTCCCAGACCCAGCGCGCCCGCGCTCGGACAAGGAATAAATGCGCGCAGGACACAAAGAGGTCCGCGCACGAGAGGTCTTAAATGCACGCAATAAAGGGTGGATTTAAGAACATCAAGACACAACCAATGATTGCGAGACTGAGCAATTGATGGGCGCATAAAACACGGCGGATCTTCGCTTTAAAGCGACTGTTTGCCGCTTCGCCCGACAAAAATCCGAGCTCAAAGAAGTGGCTTTCGGCGTCTGATGCACCTCGCGGCGACATCCAATGGTACCGTTGGGTCCGCAATAACCATGCGCACCCAATGGACCTCCTCTTCAACGGCGGCGACGGCTTTGAACGCCGGCGAGCCGGAGAGGGCAAAGATGACCAGCTCGGCCAAACTCCGAAATGCAAAATGAAGCTCCGCGCGACATTCAAGCGTGTGCCAAAATGTAAGCTCCGCAACATGCATTCATGCGGGTGCCAGCATCTAAAGGACTAACAGGAGGTTTACCTGGAGGTCCTAAGGTGCTGGGGAGGTCGTGGAGGTGATGACTGGAGTTGGGGAAGAAATGTGCTCCACGGCCAAAGCTCCAGCTCCAGATTCCACTTTGTCCACCTCTGTAAATGTCCAAACCAAAACGAGTGAGGTCTTGGTCCCAGAGGAAGGCACAGGCACAAATGGAAGCTCAGAGAAAAGGAGGAAAAACTCCAGGGACCCTTGTCCACCGAGGAGCTTCAAGCTCCAGCAATGGCGGCCAAGGAAGCTTTGGTGGTCTAGAGCTCACAAGCACAGGGGTGTAAGCAAAGGAACAATGGTGTGCAAAGGAAGCCAAGGACACAGTGGGGGAGGTTTTATCCTTAGGGCAATTGAGGTCATAGACCACTGGCTAAGCTCATGGTGAGCTTGGCCCATGGCACGGTCTAGGACATTGGACAAGACGTTATGTTGACATGGTGGCAGCCTGCGCTGACCAGAGAGGCGGAAAACTGACCTGCATTAAATGCGGTCAGCAAAGAGCTGTTATAATGTACCCCATGGTCAGACACGCATTAATGCACTGCTCAGAGCTCGCATGCGCGCCCAAGGAAGGAGAAGAACAGGGGAGGTACTGGTGACCGTTGGATAAGACCTGGGAGAGGTCCTAACCATCGGATCCTATTTTTGAACCGTTATGTTCTAAGTGACTGGGAGGAGGTCCCAGCCACACGATCCAGAACGGGGAGGTCGTGGCCCCACGATTCCCTTAACGCGGATGCGCACGAGGAAAACGGGAGTAGGAGGTCCAAGGCGTTGGATCTAAAGCCAACGGTGCGGACCTCCTGGGAGGACTTAACGTTGTGCACGCACAAGGGAGGTCGTGACCTTTGGATATAAATCCAAGGGCGTGGACCTGATGGGGGAGGTCTGATACGATGCGCAACAGGCAAGGGAGGTCAGGACCTTTAGATTTAGATCTAAGGGTTCGATCAAAAGAGGTGGAGGTCCCGGCTTGCAACGCACAAGGGAGATCATGGCCTTTAGATTTAGATCTAAGGGCTACGACCTCACGTCTTGTTGGGGAGGTCCAGTGCGCATGAGACAAAGGAGGTCGTGGACCGTAGATTTTAATCTAACGGTGCACAACAAAAGATGGGGAGGTTGTGAGCGCTTGATAGCTGGGAGGTCGTGAGTGTTGGATTTGATCCAACGGCCACGCACCTTGGTTAGGTGGGAGGTTTGTTTAGTTTAATAGTGAGGGAGGTCGTGGCCATGGATCTTGGATCCAAGGGCTATGACCTCACGTGAAATGGGAGGACCCTGACCGAGTATGTTGAGGAGGAGGTCGTGGTGTTGGATTTGATCCAGCGGCACGACCTCAACAAATGGGATGACCTCGGCTGCGATGGTTTAACAACTCGAGGAGGTCTTTGAGGTTTCACACACAGGGGAGGTCATGACCGTGGATCTTTGATCCAGCGGCTACGACCTGATGAGGTGGGGAGGTCTTTGCGGTGTTGACCGCGGAGGAGGTCGTGGCGGTTGGATGCAAATCCAACGGCTACGACCTGATCAAGGTGGAGAGGAGGTCTGCTTGGTGCAGTGCACACATTTGCAATGGACCAGACTTTGAACATGGCTAGCCAAGGAGCAGTGTAGGCTTTTAAATTTAGTTTTCAACAAATTGAGACTTTGCAAAATTGTTTGAGATAGCATTTCAACTCCAAAATTCATGGAATTTTTACAGGAGCTTGTTGACAATGAGATTAACCTGACATAAAATTTCCAGAGGTTATTATGCAATACATTTTTCTCAGGAAATTCATTAAGGCTGTTCAAGGACCTAAAGATAAATAAAAAGTTTTAATTTCCCCTCATTTTTATTACATTTGAAACACACACTATTGTTTGGGATGTTACAATATTGTTCCCAGCTCATTTCTTGTCGAGCCGGATTTTATTTGGTTTTTTTGAATTCTTTTCGCGCTAGGTCACGACCTCGACGACCAAGCTATAGGCGACGCCGAACAAGACCAGTATTTAGAAGATTTGGTGCAAGAAGGCAAGTCACATTCCTTGATCATTTTGAGCCTAAAATTCATATATTTATTATTACTTTCATTATTATATTTGTGCCAATTACTTTATTAATGAAATAATACTTTTGAATGCCTTGATAATTAGATAAATCCTTTTACCCCATAGACAAACCCACCTAGTACTTGTAGGTTATATTCACCTTGACAAGGTTAAAACTTTGTAAGCCATATTCACCTTGACAAGTCACTACTACAAAACAGGCTATAGTAGGCGCCTTATCACGCACGGTTCCTTTGGAACCGCCTCGTGTTGGGTCTGCTGAATCTGCGCGTCGGGCGCTGCCGCTTTATCACGACGGTTTTTATTTAGAACCGCTGCGATAGTTATCTATCACGAGCGGTTCATTAATAGAACTGTCAGGACTATCACGACGGTTCTATTCACAAACCGCTGTGATAATTCAGTTAATCACGAGCGGTTCTCAATAAGAACCGCTCAGGATAGTATATGACGGTTTTGAATAAGAACCGCGCGATATTGTTATCACGAGCGGTTCTAATTAAGAACCGCTCGTGATATCTCGCTATCCCTACGCGCGACCGCCGGCGCCTGCCGCATTGCTACCGCATTGCCGCCGCCTTTGCCGCACCGCCGCTCTGGAGGTTTCATGTCACGAGCGGTTCTTTAATAGAACTGCTCAGGAATGATCCTGACGGTTCTATTAAAAACCGCTCATGATAGGTGCTATCCTGCACGGTTCTAACAAGAACCGCTCTCGATTGTTGGGCGGAAACGAAAATTTGAACATAATGGGCGGCTGCCAAACTCGCTTTATATAACCTCCATCTCCTCCTCTGCGGTCTCTCCTCCTCATAGCTCATACCTCCATCTCCTCCTCTGCCGTTTCTCCTCTCCTGCTTGCGCCCGGCCGAGCTTGTCGCCTGCCTCCTCCAACTCGTCCCGGCCTCATCACACCGGCCTCATCCAGAACCATCACCCCGGCCTCCTCCACCTCGCCCGACCTCGCTGCCACCTGGCCTCCCACCTCTGCCGCCGGCCTCCTCCACTTGCCGTCGTCCGGCCTCCCACGACCTCTCTCTCTACTCCCCTTTGCTTTGTGATGTGGTTTATCGAGTTGATGCTATTGTGATGTGGGTGATGCTACTTGTGATGTGTGTAGTTCATGTTGAGTTATTTGGTTTGGGCAAAAATATATATGGTAGATCGCGCGCTGTTCGGTAAAACTATCATAACTTTTGCATACGAACTCGGATTGCGGTGTTCTTTGGCTCGTTGGAAAGGTAACGAAAAGTTAAATCCAAAAATCCATAAGTTAAGGTCAGATTCTCTTCGCGAGGTCTCGAAAAAGTGAAAACCCCAAAAAAGGTCGTTTAGGGCCTCTAAACGGCCTCCGAAGCTTTAGCAGCCGTTTTCGGTTTTTTTGCCCGAAAAAGCTATCACAGACGGTTCTAAACAAGAACCGCTGCAGAAACTCATCGCTGCAGCGGTTCTCAACAAGAACCGCTCTGAAAATAACCTTCTTCCTGAGCGCTTTTTGATGAAAACCGCTCGTGATAATAGCCTTCATGACGGTTTCAATAAAAACCGTCGTGATAGTCATATCACAGACGGTTTTGAACCGTCAGTGATAACCGCCGTCATATCACGCACCAACAAATATAGACGGTTCGAAACCGTTCGTGATGACGGTTCGAACCGTGCGTGATGAGGTTTCCTGTAGTAGTGAGTTCACATAAAATATTATCTATATAAGTAGCTTTGTCACACAAATGTGTTTATAATCCTAAAAAATAGTATTGGCAGTTCACCAATGGTTTTCGTGGAGAGTTGAGGGTTATGTCCAGGAAGTTGGACAACCCAATAGACTTGAGAAAAGTGAGTCGAAGGTGAGGGTGGACAGCCACATGTTGGTGTTGGTCCATCGCCTCACTGTGAGACAGGTAAGGACAAGAACCTTGTGCCAAGTGACCGACACAGAAAACCGCTCAACCACATGTGTGGTCATTACTCTCTGGCTTAGTACACTACTCTTCCAATTGAATATCTACAGGACAGGTAACTGCTCTTGTGTGATAGAGTAGTTACGGAACTGGGGTGGGACAGGTGGGCCAGAAGGGACATTCGTTGATCTACACAACGGTATGGTCCCGTCAGCATCGGGGCACAAATTCCACCATTGGTCGGTGGTCTCCCGAGGGCTGTATGGAGGAGAGCCTACAGGGTAGAGGCTAGAAAGGTTGAGCAGTGAAAAAGCTTTGTTATCTCAGCTTAGTCGCACGTTAACGTGTTGTGTGTCTATGTACTGATAGTACGAGCTTGAGATATCTTGTGGGTAAAGTTGGGCAGCATTGGAGAGTGTATAATCAAAGGTATTCAAATACGCCGTGCTTCCGGTTAATGAAGCTGTGTTGTGGGTGATTCTAGTACAGAGGCATAAGTAGAGTTTTTAAGATGTTAAGTTGGTAATTGAGTTTGTTGAGAAACCCCTGATGTTATTATTTATTATTGTTTTACTGTTTTATAAACTGCTTTAACTACAAAATGCATCCACATATGCCTGTTAAGGTAAAACCTAACCATCCATTGAACTCCTTGAATGTAATTATTTAGCCTTTTCATATGGCTTGTTGAGTACGGTAATAGTACTCATTCTTGCAAAATCTGCAAATCGTCTACAGAAGAAATATGGGAAAACATCTGGAGGATCTTGATGAGGAAGGTTTTGGCAAGATCACCAGACGACGATAACTATGGTTATTAGGTCTCGACTATGCTCAAGCGTGCCTGTGGTTTGAAGTTCTTTTGTCTTGTATTATATTAGCTTTGGGCTTGGACGCCCATGTCAGTGTTAAAACTGGCTGTTAAGCCTTAATCTTATGTAATAAAAATTTGGTTTTTGTTGTAATCGAAAGCTTACTTGAGATACTACTTCGCAACTGCACATCCTGGGCAGTTGTGAAGAGTTTAACAGTCCCAGATTTTGGGGCCATTACACTCTTCTTGCTTAGGGTTTCCAAGTTCTGGCGGAAAATCTCTGTTCTTCGGCTGCGAAGATTGACTTTTACCCTTTCATTCTTCTGCGAATTTTATGGCTTTAAATTTTGCAATATTGGTTTCGGGAGATTGTTGGTGGTGGGGAGGATTAGGCCTGTGTTTGTGTGAAACCCCCATTTTTTACTGTAATACAGATCAATGGAATGGTGGTTGCAGCTGTAATCTCATTTGCATGTTCACCCTGCTGAGGTAATTAACAATTATATATTTTTTAACTTAGTTTAATTCAAGTAAATGATTTTACCAATTTTATCCAAATTAGTCTCAGAAGCTTGTTGCCATACTATGTTTCTTTGCACATGCTGCACATTTTCACGTTGCATCTAGAGATGGTACACAGATCAGATTATTTGTTGGTGTGCTTGTAGAAACAGTATATATTCAGTGCTTCGATTTTTCATTTTTCTAATTTGCTTATGTTGCTAGCTGTGCTTTTCTACAATATTAACGAGGCTAAACATATCGGAAGCAAAAGCAGTTTTCACACATTTATTTAGTTAATCCTGTTGCTGCTGAGATCATTCAATCAATGAACACGTTGACACACGGGAAACATCATCGAATGTGTAAGAAGCACTAATCATACGGAGGACTGAAGATAAGCAGAAAATGATGGCTTCTTTGTTGATTAATCCTTGATTGCATCCGTTTTGTTTGTTTGCATGGCTAATCGACAAAGATACACACATTGAGTGTTTCAGTTTTTTGTGCATTAGCAGCATTGATGCCATTCATTGTCGCCGTTCATTGTCGGTTGAGTGTTAGCGTTAGCGAGATTGTTTGCATTTGCATTAGCGACTATTGATAGTGACATGGCCATATTCGGAAAGAAAGATAACGATGTAGTTATGCTTGCATTAGCGTGCTCCATTGCATGTAATGTAGTATGTAGTGCCGCTGGCTAGTATAAATAAGAGAAGAAAAACCAGAAAAGCATGCGGTTTGGCAAAGACCAAAAATCTGTCTTGCAAGTTCTTTGTGTTCCGTGAGCGTGTGTGTTTGTGTTCAGGGCGTTTAGCGTGCGAGACACCGAGCGGCCGACAATTGGTATCGAGCGACTACCATGGCCTCGCGATCCCAGTCCGACCACGACTCTCGCGCCCTGTGAGAGCCGGACGAGCAGGCACGAAGGGGAGGACATGAGGTGGTGGTGCAGAGTGCGCCATAAGGAGATGACAGATCGATCGTCTACTCCACGCCGATTTACCACTTAACTACACCGATCGGGCTCTCGTGATGAGGGTGAACCCGAGGGCGCAAGGACCGTGGGCGCAATCGATCCCAAAGAACGCCAATGAGAGAGAGGACATGATGGCCCTTGCGGCCATCCTCCGAAGCTGTGACGTCGGACATGCTGTCCACATTGGCTATGAAGAACACGGCCAAGGAGGCATGGGATGCCGTGAAGATGATGAGGATGGATGTGGATTGCGTCCACGAGGCAAACGCGCAACAGCTGCGCAAGGAGTTTGAGGACATCTAGTTCAAGGAGGGAGAAACGGTGGACGAATTCTCCTTGAGAATTACGGGCCTCGTCAACCACCTTCGAGTCCTCAGCAACACAGTGGAAGAAGAGAAGGTAGTGAAGAAATTCCTTCGCGTTGTGCCATCCAGGTACACCCAGGTGGCAATCGCGATCGAAACGTTGTTTGATTTAAGCACGTTGTCACTTGAGGAGCTCACTGGTCGGCTTCGAGCTGTGGAACAATGATACGGGCGCGACGACACCAAAGAAGACAGCACGCGGGCCGCTCTTATATGAAGAGGAGTCAACGATAGCCCTTCGCAAGGAGTTCGAGGAGTGGCTCATGCGCGTTAAGAAGAGGGAGCAAGACGATATCTCCTCTGGCGGTGATAACCGTTATGACGGCAAGCCACGTGGCCCTGGCGTGGCAAAGGCTGGCATGATGGCAAGGACGATGGCTCATCCAGTGTGCGATGTGACATGTCACAGGTTCAGTGCTACAACTGCGACAAGTACGGGCGTTACTCCAGGAACTGTCGCAAGCCTAAGCATACCGAGCAAGTTAATCTGACGCAGGTTGACGACGACGATGATGAACCTACGCTTCTCATGGCGCAGGTGTGTGCACTCACCGAGGCTTCCGTGGGTGCAGGCACTGATGTGGTGCTCAGCGAGGTGCATGCGCAGGTGCATCTAGGGTGCGATGAGAACGCCCATGATGACGCTTGGTACCTGGACACCGGTGCCAGTAATCACATGTCCGGTGCGCCGCCGCCGCGGAGATTGACTAGGGCGTCACCGGCTCCGTCAAGTTCGGCGACGGCTCTGTGGTGGATATACGTGGTCGTGGCTTCGTCCTGTTCACCGCTGAACGGGGAGCACCTTGCGTTGACGGGAATACTACATCCTCTACCGCGAGAAACATAGTGAGTCCCGCAGCTCGACGGGAACGGCTACGACACTCATCCAGACGCGCGCTCACTATTCATGACCGCGCTGCCGCGACACTTTCTCGGATAAATCGCACCGCAACCAGCTCTATGCGCCACCTCGGCATTGCATAGCCGGCCGATGCTCGTCCGCGCAGTATAGCGATGGCGTTTAGTGATGCCTATCGCCGGACTCGGGGCGGCGGCGTCTTGATGGCGTCGCGGCGGCGTGAGTGCGAGCGCAAGGTGCGCGCAAGAAATGGCGCGTAGCGCTACGCATGCAACGGTTCTGCGTATACGTGGCGGCGGTAAGGCAGCAGAGCACGCAACGGCGTGCGGAGGGTGATGACGGCTTAGCGCGACGCTTGCGTGGCGTAGCGCGGGCGGCGGCGCTCGGCGTCAGCGGGGCAAGCAGCGGCCGCTGGAGGTTCATGCGAAGCCTGCGAGCGGCAGGCACATGGTGGGCGATGGGGCGATGGCGGCGCGCCGCCCTAGGCGACACACGACGGCAGCTTAGCCCAGGGCTCGTGTGGCAAGGCTCTGGGCACGGCAGCGCGTTGGAATGGCCTCAGGCGCACGCAGGCACGAGGCGCAGTGGCTGTGCGAATACATGGCACGACGTCAGGCCGGCGCCTAGCGGCACGGACGTGGCGTGAAGGGTGCGACAAGCAACGCAATGAGCGGCGCGGGAGGCCTTGCGACGGCGCAGTTGGCTTGGGAAGCCTACAGGGCGCGCACGGGTGGCGTGGTGAGCGCCAGCGTTAGACCGGTAGGGCCGAGCACGGGAGCGCTGTGAGACCCCGGTTTTATTAAGCTCATAATACTTAGTCATCCAATTGACCCTAGTATTATCAACCAAATAAACCGGTCTCGAGAGATGTATACTTCCTGCACGCAGATACATACCTCACAACAAAAGAATGTATCAATTCCATACAACACATAGTACAAAGCAACAAACCGTGGTTAATACTAATAAGGAATAGCTATTACAAAGAGGGGCCCTTAGGCCAAATAGCAATAATTCTAAAAAGATAACAATGAAGCAAAAGTGCCATAAAGATGGCTATAACACAAAGCCAATCAAGGTGTGCCTTAACCCTAGGCAAATGACCGACCGCCAAGCTAGTCGCCGAAGATAGATCCACAGCAAAGATACCACAAAAGTGAGGCCCTTGGGGCTCACCTTCCTCCTCTGCAACAAAAGCCACAAAAATACCACAACCACGGGCGTTGAGTACATAAAGTACTCCGCAAGACTTACGTAAGATAACAGGCCTATAACATATGCTACATGCAAGCTTTATGTGAGTGGAGGTTGTATGTCTCATTTAGCATAAAGCAACATTTATTTGCAATAATGTAATACATTTAAAGGCAAGTATGAAATCTGTTTTTAACATTCAAATATCAAGTTTGACAACGATAATAACCATAAGTAGATGATAACAACAATCCTGGAAGTGACTAACCCAATAGCCACCACAACAATAGCATGAACTACCCGTTCATACCACCCATGTCAAGTTTTAATTAAAGGTTGTAATCTAGTTCTTGCACGACCTTACCAAGCGTGTCCATAACCTAGGACGAGGCTATTCGAATAGTTTTATCCCTGCAGGGTGTACCACTGTACCCACACGCCAGACCGCCTTTCCTTTACGCACACTACCAAAGGTGTTTGGCACGCTAAGTCCTACGAGACATTTCCAATGGACAATGCTAATTCGAGTCGACAACCCACGGGAGAAAGAGGCATCGACGACCTACCCGAAGCTAATGCTCTCCTCCCACACCACACACACACATTTTATCTTTAAAACCACCAACCGAGCGACCCCAATTAACAACGCCCAAAGTACTTAGTCAAGAGGGGCCCCATATACCCCTCGCGTGGTTAGTACGCAATATTGCTTGGCTTAGTGACACAAGTAACTCGGTCCTTGATGACTTGGGCACCTTTCCATATTACACCCAAAACAGTCCCACCAATCATACCATTATGCCCAAGTCCAAATCATCTTTGTCTTCAGTTTTTGACTTCACAAATTAACAAAGCACAAGTGCTGTACAATATGAAGTAGTAATTAGATTTGTGTGATCAAGACCATCGATTAAATCGATGATCGCCCATTTCTACCGTTATCTAAGCATTGCTAAGCATTTGGAATCACAACTACTAAATGATAGGAGTTCATCCTCGAACTCCAACCACAGCAAATAACCTAGGCTCATGGTAGTAAAGACATGGCATTCCTACAGATTATGCAACTATAGGATCCACTAACCATAATTAAAACAAAGTAGCAATGAATACATAGAGTTTAAACAAGATAATAGACTTGCAAATATAGGATAAATCATGGTCAAACTGCTTGCCTGGCTGTTGTTGGTCACTTTGTTGCTGAGGATCACTTTCGGGATTACCACAAATGTCGAAACCTAACGAAAAAGCGATAAAGAACCGATAAGAATAACGAAAAGCAACAAGACTCAACAGCGAAAGTTCTCCGATTGCAATGAAAATTTTACAGCAGCAAGATATTGATTTATCATGAATTTAGCAACAAGAACCAATTGATTTGGATTCTTAATGCAAAAGGTATGATAAAATCAAATCTGCTCAGCCTATATAATTAAATATGGGTTACTATTCATCACAAAAATTTCTAGACATGCAGTGGAGCTGAAATTTTTAAGGTAGTACAAGCACCTCATAAGATGAACAACCCAATTGGATTCATCTCAATTGGAGCCATAATGCACCTTCTATTAATTTTTGAAACCAGAACTTGAACAAAATTAAAATGCATGATTATTCTTTCTGAAAACAGTAACATGCTCAAAACTATTTTTCCTAGCAAGTTCATCATTAGAGGAATCCAACAAACTTGGATTCACTCAAACATAATCTACAGAGCATTACCTATGCATTTTCAAAGTTCATTACCTTTTTGAACAATAACAGAGCAGCCCAGACCTATTGAAGAGGTCTGGACGGCTAAGATGACCTGGGGGAGGTCCTGGACGGCAAGGATACCTTCTTAGGGAGGTCCTGGGCTGTTCAAGGCGCAAGGGAGGTCCTGAACGGCTCAGATGACCTCGAGGAGGTCCTAACGGTGAGATGACCTCAAGGAGGTCCTACGCGAAGGAGGTCTTAAGAGGGAGGTCCTGCACGGCTGCGATTGACACAGGGAGGACCTCAACGGTTAAGATCTCACATGAGGAGGTCTGGGGTTGTCTTTACAAAAGATCGGGGTGATCTTTTGCAAAGAGGACCCCGAGGGAGAGGTCTTTGAAGAGGTCTTCTGGCTCGAGACCTCCAGGGGAGGTTTGGGCGGTTACGGTCTATAGGAGGAGGTCCTGGACGGTAAGGATCTCCCAAAAAGGGAGGTCTTGAATGGTCCAGATCCAAACTCACAGCGCTCACGCACACGCGCGCACGGGGTGAGGAGTAAACGCACGGGCCAATGAGGAGGTCCGAGCGCACTAAAGACGGCAGTAATTGCTCCAATGATTGAGCATTTACTGAGCCAATCTATGCCCTAAACCGACAATGGCATGGTCGGGACGTCCGACAAAACTTGAAGACGTCCCACGGCTTATCGCTGGCGACTTAGGGCACGGCGGCGCACACTGAGGGCACCGTCGGGACCGCAATAGCCAGGCGCACCTAGTGAGTCTACCCTCGACGGCGGCGGCGGCCTAGAGCGCCGACGAGCCGAAGAGTAGCAAGGAGACCATACGGCCAACATGATAAGCAGCAAGATTTGAGCTCCGCAGCGACATTCAAGCGAGTGCCCAAGAAAAGCTCCGCAACATCATACACGCGGGTGCCAAGATTCACGGACTACCGGGAGGGTTACGGAGGTCGTGTGGTCTTCAAGATGTTGAAGGCGAGGACCGCATTTGGTGAAGACAAGGGTGCTCCACGACCGGCAAGCTCCAAGCTCCACTAGTCCCCACCTGAAAAGGTCAACCCCAAGTGAAGTTAGGGTTAAACTTCCAGGAAGTTAGAGGAGCAAAAATGGAGAAGAGGTTGAGCGAGAGAGCCACTGGAGCACTGTGCCACCGAGGGCTCCAAGCTTCAACAATGGCGGCCGAAAAGGGGAGGTCAGTGGAAGGGAAGCTTGGCCAAGCACAGTGGCAAGGCAAAGCTCGAAAGTGTGTAAAAGAAGCCAAGGGGAGATACCCAGGTGGTTTTATAGCTAGGGCAAAAGAGTTCCTGAGCCAAGGGTTAAGCTCAAGGTGAGCTTGGCCCACGGCTTGGTCCATGGCGGCGCAGGATGTGGATGTGATGGGGACACTGTTCTGAGGGCAGAGGTGGGAAGGCCGACCAAGATTTAACGCCAAGGTCGCCGCATTAAATGCATGGCAGCAATAGAGCCGTTTAGTCAGAGGGGAGAGGACAAGGCACTGACCTTGCCCTCTGCCATGGCGCACGCCCGCGCCTAGCTAGGAGAAGAACAGGACCTCAAATCCTCCGTTGGATTAAGCGAATGAGGAGGTCCGGGCCATCGGATGTTATCTTTGAACCGTTATGTTTTAAGTGACTAGGAGGAGGTCCCAGCCACACGATCTAGGATGGGGAGGTCGTGGCCCCACGATTTCCTTAACGCGGATGCGCACAAGGAGAACGGGAGTAGGAGGTCCAAGGCGTTGGATCTAAATCCAACGGTGCGGACCTCCTGGGAGGACTTAAGCTACGAGCGCCACCGCCAAGGACGTGGAGGTCGTGGCCTTTGGATTGAAATCCAAGGGCGCACAACAGATAGGGAGGTCCTGAGCTTGCACACCACACAAGGGAGGTCATGGCCTTTAGATTTAAATCTAAGGGCTACGACCTCACGTGCGCGGGGAGGTCTGATGTGCACGAGGCAAGGAGGAGGTCGTGACCGTGGATTTTTAATCCAACGGTGCACAACCTGAGATGGGGAAGGTTTTGTGCGCTTGATAACGAAGGGGAGGTCAGGGCCGTGGGATTTGATCCAGCGGCAGTGACCTCACGCAGGTGGGAGGACCTTACTATGAATGATTGAAGAGGAGGTCGTGGGCTGTTGGATTGGATCCAACGGCTACGACCTCAACAAGGTGGAATGCCTCAGCGGTTTAACAGATCGGGGAGGTCTTTGAGGTTTTCAAAACAAAACACAGGGGAGGTCATGGCCATGGATCCTTGATCCAACGGCAATGACCAGATAAGGTGGGGAGGTCTTTGCGGTGTTGACCGCAGAGGAGGTCGTGGTGGTTGGATGTAAATCCAACGGCTACGACCTCATCAAGGTGGGAAAGGAGGTCAACTGAGTAGGTTGAGAGGAGGAGGTCGTGATTTGTTGGATCTCGATCCAAGCTGCTATGCACTCAACAACGGTGGGAGGATCGGGCCGCGAGGGTTTGCAGCGGAGGAGGTCGTGGCGGTTGGATATGAATCCAACGCCACGACCTCATGTAGGTGGAAAGTGTGAGTGGTTTGAAAGCGAGGGGAGGTCATGGCCATGGATCTTTGATCCAACGGCGCAAGACCTCGCGAGGGTGGAGGACTTGGGCGAGTGATATCGAAGGGAGGTCATGGCTGTTGGATTTCAATCCAATGGCTATGACCTCGATGTGGCGGGAGGTCCTCGCTGTGATTGATCGAGGAGGAGGTCGTGACCATCGGATTTTGATCCAACGGTTGCGACCTCATCAAGGTGGAAAGGAGGTCTGTTGAGCTGAGGGAGGTGGTTGGGCTTGACCAGTTTGGAAAATGGCTCGGCCAAAGGAATAGGACCAGCCAATTAAGTTCGAATTTAACAGCTGAGACTTTGCAGATTTGATTGTGATAGCAATTCAACTCCAAAATTTATGAAATTTCAACTGGAGCTTGCTGACATCATGAATAACCTTACATAAAATTTCCAGAGGTTATTATGCAATACATTTTTCTCAGGAAATTCATGAAGGCTGTCCAAGGATTTGTTTTACCTCCAAAAATTATCAAACAAGTTTTATAACTCATGATATTTTTCAGAGGGGCTCCACATCATTCCTAGGACCAAGGAAAAATATTTCCAAGGGTTTGGCACCCGATTTGTGACAATTGGGAAATAAGTTTGACTTTTGGTCAACAAGAGCTTTGTGTTTTTGGATTACACAACTCTTGGACAAGAATTACATGAGAGTTTAGGGGTTTTCAAGATGTGAGAAAAAGTTTTAATTTCTACACATATTATTCTACTTGAACAAACCCTGTTTATACAGTTGGGATGTTACAAAATCTCCCCTCCTTACAGAAATCTCGTCCCGAGATTTGGCTCACTCGGCAAAGAAGGACGGATAGTCCGCACGCAGACAATCTTCCCTTTCCCAAGTAGCCTCATCCTCAGAATGGTTCGACCATTGCACCTTTAGAAACTTGATGGAACGATTTGCTCTTCGCTTCGCTTCAAGTATGCGAACAGGGTGCTCGCGATAGGACAAATCCTCTTGGACATCGAGAGTGTCCAACTGAGCTTCTCGGTGAGCACGGAGGCACTTCTTTAATCGGGACACATGGAACACGCCATGTACCCCCTCAAGGCAGCGAGTAATTCCAACTTATAGGCAATGCGCCTCCCTTCTTCTCGATGATGCGGTAGGCACCCACATATCGAGGAGCTAATCTTGCCCTTGACGCCGAATCGTTGATGGCCCTTCAAAGGAGAGACTTTGAGATAAACAAAGTCATTAGGCTCAAACTCAACTCACGACGACGGGCGATCCGCATAGCTCTTTTGCTCGATTGAAACAGGCATAGCAACGCCAAATAATAAGCCGGACTTGGCGCTCGGCCTCATTGATCGAGTCCGCCAAAGAGAGGTCTCACCGGTCTCTGACCAGTTCAACGGGTCCTACACTTCTCCCGTGATAAGGCCTCGAAGGTGCCATGCCGAGGCGGCTGAAAGCTGTTGTTATAAGAAAACTTCGGCGAATGGTAAGCATTTTCCCAATGCTTCCTATAGGAAAGGACACAAGCACAAGCATGTCTTCCAAAACTCGTTAACCCTCTCGGCCCGACTCATCGGTTTGGGGATGAAAAGCGAATCGAAAGCAAGATTTAGTGCCCATAGCTTCTTGCAAGCTATGCCAAAAGCGTAGAAGTGAATAGTGAACCACGATCGACACGATCGTCTTTGGCACACCATGCAGACTCACTATGCGGGCAAGATAGAGATCCGCCAACAGGCCTACACGAAGGTCAGCCCTGACAGGGAGGAAATGAGCCACTTTGGTCAATCGATCGATGACCACCCAAATGGCATCATTTTTCTTCGGAGACGTGGGTAGACCAGTGATAAAATCCATCCCGATCGAATCCCACTTCCATTCCGGAATAGGCAAAGGTCAAGATCCCGCTGACGCCGATGCTCGCCCTGACACGACTACACACGCCGCACTCTAACAACGAACCGCGCAATCTCCCTCTTCATGCGAGTCCACCAAAATCTCGACGGAGATCCCGATACATCTTGGTGGCCCCGGATGAATAGATAAAGCGAATCATGGGCTTCATGGAGGATCAAATTCCGCAACTCCATGTCCTTTGGAACCACAATGCGTTCTAACCTCACAACACCATGCTCATCCTCGTAAAAGCACTTGGTTGTTCCGTTTTGACATTTTCCTTAATGTGGCCCACTCCATCATCCAACCGGGCCAGGCGGATTTGATCCGATCCACCAAGGTTGGTTGCACAACCAAGGTAGCGAGAGATCCATGCTCAACTATCTCCAAGTTGAGACGCTGGAATGCTTCGAGAAGGGAGGGCGGATGCTCCTTGAGCAATAAGGCATTGCAATACGCTTTACGACTAAGCGCATCGGCAACGACATTAGCCTTGCCCGGATGGTAGTGAATACCCATGTCATAATCCTTGATCAACTCCAACCATCTCCTTTGCCTGAGGTTCAGGTCAGGTTGGGTGAACAAATACTTAAGGCTTTTGTGATCCGAATACACCTCACAACGATTACCGATCAGGTAATGTCGCCAAATCTTAAGTGCATGAATCACAGCCGCCAACTCCAAATCATGGGTAGGATAGTTGAGTTCATGAGGTCTCAATTGCCTTGATGCATAGGCCACTACCTTGCCTTCTTGCATAAGGACACAACCGAGTCCTCGACGGGAAGCATCGCAATAAATATCGAAGCTTCGATGGATATCGGGAAGGACGAGGACGGGAGCGGTGGTCAAACGCTTCTTGAGTATATGGAAACTCTCCATACAAGCCTTAGACCACAAGAACTTCTTATCCTTCTTGAGCAACTCCGTCATCGGCTTCGCGATCTTGGAGAAATTCTCGATAAAGCGACGATAATAGCCCGCTAAACCAAGAAAACTCCGCACTTCGGTGACCGAAGTAGGCGGACTCCATGAAAGAACATCATCGACCTTGCTAGGGTCAACGGCTACGCCTCCTGCTGAAAGAATGTGACCCAAGAAAGCCACTTCCTTCAACCAGAACGCACACTTGCTGAACTTCGCGTACAACTGGTGCTCACGTAGCTTGCCTAACACAAGCCTCAGATGCTCATCGTGTTCCTCATCGTTCTTGGAATAGATAAGAATATCATCGATGAAGACCACGACAAACTTATCCAAATACTCCATAAAGACCGAATTCATGAGGTTCATGAACATGGCAGAGCATTGGTCAAGCCGAAAGACATGACAGATACTCGCATAAGCCAGAAGCGAGTAGAGAAAGCCGCCTTGGGAATATCCTCGTGTCGAATCCGAACTTGATGATATCCCACTCTCAAATCAATCTTGGAGAAAACTCGAGCCCAGCTTAATTGATCAAGAGATCGCCGATACGGGCAATGGATACTTGTTCTTTACCGTCACTTCATTAAGTGGGCGTAATCAACGACATGCGTAAAGTATGGTCCTTCTTCTTTACGAAGATAGCAGACAACCCCAAGGAGATGAGCTAGAGGCGATGAAACCCTTTCTAGCAGCTCACCAATTTGCTTCTTGACTCCACCAACTCGCTCTCGGAGGCATCCGATACGGCCTCTTAGAAATAGGGTACCGAGCCAACTCAATAACAAACTCAAGGTCTCGAATCGGTGGCATCCCCGAAGATCATCGAAAGACATCAACGAAGTCACAAACTGCTGGGACTTCATTAATATCTAGAACGGACTTCGCTTCGAGTCTGCGAAGAGATGCGGGCCTAGCAACTTCAAGAGAAAGAAACACTAACACCGAAGGGACTAGAAAGAGAGACGGACTTCTTGGCGCAATCGATTTGTCCCAAATGGCGAGACAACCAATCCATACCAAGAATCACGCCCGACTTCGCAGACTTGAGGAGAATAAGATTCACGAGAATCCAACTCCCTCAATCTCGATGGGGACATCCCTACACTCAAGCTCGCCTCTCAACTCCGATCCGGAGAGCTTAATGAGTAGCGAGGACCGACAATGGAGAGAAAAGAAGTTCCCCAACAGCGCAAAAAACTCGTAAACGAAGAATGAGACGCCTCTGAATCAAACAAAACAAAGAGCAGGATGAGAGTTAACAGAAAGCGCATTTAGCACAACGCGGGTGTCTCCCCGAGCCTCCTCCGGTGATGACGTTGACGCCACCACTACCCACGCCTTTGGGTAGCCGGACGATCTTTCGTCCCGAGAAGAACCACCTCTCGCCCGCGTCCTCCATTAGGACGAGGGCTGCTCGCCTTCTTAGGGCATTGGTTCGCATAATGTTCTTCCGTTACATGCAAAGCAAGTAACATTGGTCGCTGGTTGCGGAACCGCTCGCCGACTCGCGGTGCACGTGGATCGACACGGCTCTGCGAAGGGCGAGAACAAAGGAGATGACCCGAGGGGTGTCAAGATCGAGGCCGGTACCCCGAGACCGCCCGGAGCGAGGACTTAAGGAACTGCCCTAGATGACTTGTGGGCTCCCCACTTGCGCTTAGGAGTCCATAAGCTCGAGCCGCATGCTCAAAGAACGATGGCCTTGTCGACCAAGGTCCGGAAATCGTGGAAGTCGACGATGGATAGCTTGTCCTTAAGCTCCTCGGACAATCCACGCCGGAACTTGGCCTACTTGGCCGCATCAGAGGCCACATCCTCAGGAGCATAACGAGCTAGATGGTTGAACTCGTATACATACTCCATGATCGAGCTACGCCTTGCTTGAGCGCAAGAAACTCCCGCTTGATTCCATCAAGGGCAGGATGTGAGCCCGACGGAAGGCAAAGACGAAACTCATCCCAAGAGACGGTGTGGTCCATGGGCTGCATGGCGAGAAAGCTCTCCCACCATGACAAAGCTACACCCTCAAGGCAGTGCGATGCAAGCAGCGCCTTCTCGTGCTCCTCGCATCACATGATCTGGCTTCCGCCCACCAAACGGCTAATCGCTCAGACGAGCGGGTCCTCGGACCGGAAAAGGTAGGGGCCGAGTACGAAGAAACTCCGCAAGGCCCCCACGAGGTCGATGGGAATTCCTCGCCCTGATCCCAAGCTCCGGAAAGTGCAAGGTGTTGCGCGACGATGACGCCCAAGAGAACTCTCTCGCCATCCGCGGTTGCGCTCAATCTGAAGAAGAACCTCGCCATGGCCGGAGGAGGAGGAAGCTCGCGCCCGACTCAGCTGACCTGGCCTTGGCCGCTACGAAAGTGCATCCAAACCATCCTGTTACAAGAAATTTTGGTTAGCAACTAGACTCGAAAACAAGCTTTTTAAAGAAAGCCCAAAAGGCGATCGACTAGGGGAATGGAATATCACCCTAAACGAAAACCAAAAATAGCAAGTAGACAACTTTAAAAGCTTCTAAAAGACTCTAACAACAGCGAGGGAACACTATAACCAAAGCTCAACTTCCCAATACAACTAACCCGTATTGAATGAACGAGTAGTTGCTCGAGAAGATTAAAAATCAGATTACCAGATGAGACCTAATGCTACTAAAGAGCAAGGTTAACACAGCGAGATAAGTGTTAGATACTTAGCCAACTAGTATCACATCTTACCCTTTTATTCCCACAAGTTTTAGTTGATTAACCTCTCAGTTTCTACCCTTTTTAGAACTTATGGGCTTGCTGTCCGGAAATTGGATGATCGCTGTCCAGATTTTGCATCCAAGCCTCCAAGCCGAATCCCTCAACTTTGGAAACTTCAAAACCTTGTAGAGGGCAGCTAACACTTCAATTTGCCAAACTCATTAGTTCCCAAAACCCCATTAACCGATAACAACTAGCTTTGAAGGAAGGAGAGGTAAGCAATTGTTAAAACTCAAATTAGAGTAAGATGAGAGAAGAAAGCTAAGATAGGTAAGGAGTAAAATCTGAGGATTACTTAAGCTTTCATAAACTCTTTGATACTTTGAAAATAAGTTTTCCAAAATAACCTAAAGACGACCAAGCTTGCGTTACTACGGTCAGGATGGCTCTGATACCAACTCTTGTGAGACCCCGGTTTTATTAAGCTCATAATACTTAGTCATCCAATTGACCCTAGTATTATCAACCAAATTAACCCGGTCTCGAGAGATGTATACTTCCCAGAATGTAGTATACATACCTCACAACAAAAGAATGAATCAATTCCATACAACACATAGTACAAAGCAACAAACCAGAAGTTAATACTAATAAGGAATAGCTATTACAAAAGAGGGGCCCTTAGGCCAAATAGCAATAATTCTAAAAAGATAACAATGAAGCAAAAGTGCCATAAAGATGGCTATAACACAAAGCCAATCGGTTGTGCTTTAACCCCTAGGCACCGACGGACCGCCAAGCTAGTCGCCGAAGATAGATCCACAAAGATACCACAAAAGTGAGGCCCTTGGGGCTCACCTCTCCCTCCTCGCAACAAAAGCCACAAAAATGCCACAACCATGGGCGCTTGAGTACATAAAGCACTCCAAGACTTACGTAAGATAACAGCCTATAACATATGCTACATGCAAGCTTTATGTGAGTGGAGGTTGTATGTCTCATTTAGCATAAAGCAACATTTATTTGCAATAATGTAATACATTTAAAGGCAAGTATGAAATCTGTTTTTAACATTCAAATATCAAGTTTGACAACGATAATAACCATAAGTAGATGATAACAACAATCCTGGAAGTGACTAACCCAATAGCCACCACAACAATAGCATGAACTACCCGTTCATACCACCCATGTCAATTTTTAATTAAAGGTTGTAATCTAGTTCTTGCACGACCTTACCAAGCGTGTCCATAACCTAGGACGAGGCTATTCAATAGTTTTATCCCTGCAGGGTGTACCACTGCATCCACACGCATGCATCGCCTTTCCTTTACGCAAGACACTACCAAAGGTGTCTGTTGGCACGGCTAAGTCCTCTGAGACATTTCCAATGGACAATGCTAATTCTGAGTCAAGATAACCCACGGGGAGAAAGAGGCATCGAGACGACCTACCCGAAGCTAATGCTCTCTCCCACACCACACACACACACATTTTATCTTTTAAACCGCCAACCGAGCGAATTCCCACCAACAACGCCCAAAGTACTTAGTCAAGAGGGGCCCCATATACCCCAAGGTGGTTAGTACGCAATATTGCTTGGCTTAGTGACACAAGTAACTCGGTCCTTGATGACTTGGGCACCTTTCCATATTACACCCAAAACAGTCCCACCAATCATACCATTATGCCCAAGTCCAAATCATCTTTGTCTTCAGTTTTTGACTTCACAAATTAACAAAGCACAAGTGCTGTACAATATGAAGTAGTAATTAGATTTGTGTGATCAAGACCATCGACAAATCGATGATCGCCCATTTCTACCGTTATCTAAGCATTGCTAAGCATTTGGAATCACAACTACTAAGTGATAGGAGTTCATCCCTAACTCCAACCACAGCAAATAACCTAGGCTCATGGTAGTAAAGACATGGCATTCCTACAGATTATGCAACTATAGGATCCACTAACCATAATTAAAACAAAGTAGCAATGCATACATAGAGTTTAAACAAGATAATAGACTTGCAAATATGGGATAAATCATGGTCAAACTGCTTGCCTGGCTGTTGTTGGTCACTTTGTTGCTGAGGATCACTTTCGGATTACCACAAATGTCTAAACCTAACTAAAAGCGATAAAGAACCGATAAGAATAACGAAAAGCAACAAGACTCAACAGCTTAAATTTCTCCGATTGCAATGAAAATTTTACAGCAGAAAGATATTGATTTATCATGAATTTAGCAACAAGAACCAATTGATTTGGATTCTTAATGCAAAAGGTATGATAAAATCAAATCTGCTCAGCCTATATAATTAAATATGGGTTACTATTCATCACAAAAATTTCTAGACATGCAGTGGAGCTGAAATTTTTAAGGTAGCACAAGCACCTCATAAGATGAACAACCCAATTGGATTCATCTCAATTGGAGCCATAATGCACCTTCTATTAATTTTTGAAACCAGAACTCGAACAAAATTAAAATGCATGATTATTCTTTCTGAAAACAGTAACATGCTCAAAACTATTTTTCCTATAAAGTTCATCATTAGAGGAATCCAACAAACTTGGATTCACTCAAACATAATCTACAGAGCATTACCTATGCATTTTCAAAGTTCATTACCTTTTTGAACAATAATAGAATGCCTGCACCTATTGAAGAGGTCTGACGGCTAAGATGACTGGGAGGTCCTGGACGGCAAGGATACCTTCTCAGGGAGGTCCTGGGCTGTTCAAGGCGCAAGGGAGGTCCTGAACGGCTCATATGACCTCGAGCAGGTCCTAACGGTGAGATGACCTCAAGGATGTCCTACGCGAAGGAGGTCTTAAGAGGGAGGTCCTGCACGGCTGCGATTGACACAGGGAGGACCTCAACGGTTAAGATCTCACATGAGGAGGTCCTGGGGTTGTCTTTACAAAAGACCAGGGGTGATCTTTTGCAAAGAGGACCCCGAGGGAGAGGTCTTTGAAGAGGTCTTTACGGCTCAGACCTCCAGGGGAGGTCTGGGCGGTTACGGTCTATAGGAGGAGGTCCTGGACGGTAAGGATCTCCCAAAAGGGGAGGTCTTGAATGGTCCAGATCCAAACTCACGGGCCACGCACACGCCAAGCACGGGGTGAGGAGTAAACGCACGGGACAACGAGGAGGTCCGAGCGCACTAAAGACGGCAGTAATTGCTCCAATGATTGAGCATTTACTGAGCCAATCTATGCCCTAAACCGACAATGGCATGGTCGGGACGTCCGACAAAACTTGAAGACGTCCCACGGCTTATCGCTGGCGATTTAGGGCACGGGCAAGACACCGAGGGCACCGCTGGACCGCAATAGCCAGCGCACTCTAGTGAGTCTACCCTCGACGGCGGGCGCGGCCTAGAGCGCCGAGCGAGTCAAGAGTAGCAAGGAGACCATACGGCCAACATGATAAGCAAAGAAGATTTGAGCTCCGCAGCGACATTCAAGTGAGTGCCAAGAAAGCTCCGCAACATCATACACGCGGTGCCAAGATTCACGGACTACCGGAGGGTTACTGGAGGTCGCGGGTGCCAAGATGTTGAGGCGAGGAGGACCGCAAGGTTGGTGAAGACAAGGGGTGCTCCATGACTGCAAGCTCCAAGCTCCACTAGTCCCCACAAAAAGGTCAACCCCAAGTGAAGTTAGGGTTAAACTTCCAGGAAGTTAGAGGAGCAAAATGGAGAAGAGGTTGAGCGAGAGAGCCACCTGAGCACTGGCCACCGAGGGCTCCAAGCTTCAACAATGGCGGCCTAAAGGGAGGTCAAGGAAGGAAGCTTGGCTACACACGTGGCAAGGCAAAGCTCGAAAGTGTGTAAAAGAAGCCAAGGAGATACCTGTGGTTTTATAGCTAGGGCAAAGAGTTCCCGAGCCAAGGGTTAAGCTCATGGTGAGCTTGGCCCACGGCTTGGTCCATGGCGCCGCAAGGATGTGGATGTGATGGGGACAGTCTCTGCAAGTAGGAGTGGGAAGGCCGACCAAAGATGACGCCAAGGTCACGGGCATTAAATGCATGGCGAGAATAGAGCCGCTTAGTCAGAGGGGAGAGGACAAGGCACGACCTTGCCCTTCGCCATGGGCGCACGCCAGCCTAGGAGAGAAGAACAGACCTCAAATCCTCCGCTGATTAAGCGAATGAGGAGGTCCGCCATCGGATGTTATCTTTGAACCGTTATGTTTTAAGTGACTAGGAGGAGGTCCCAGCCACACGATCTAGGATGGGGAGGTCGTGGCCCCACGATTTCCTTAACGCGGATGCGCACAAGGAGAACGGGAGTAGGAGGTCCAAGGCGTTGGATCTAAACCACGCAGTGCGGACTCTCCGGGAGGACTTGTTACTAGCGCCACCGCCAAGGACGTGGAGGTTGTGGCCTTTGGATTGAAATCCAAGGGCGCACAACAGATAGGGAGGTCCTGAGCTTGCACACCACACAAGGGAGGTCATGGCCTTTAGATTTAAATCTAAGGGCTACGACCTCACGCCGCGGAGGTCCGATGTGCACGAGGTAAGGAGGAGGTCGTGGACCGTGATTTTAATCCAACGGTGCACAACCCGAGATGGGGAAGGTTTGTGCGCTTGATAACGAAGGGGAGGTCAGGGCCGTGGGATTTGATCCAGCGGCAGTGACCTCACGCAGGTGGGAGGACCTTACTATGAATGATTGAAGAGGAGGTCGTGGGCTGTTGGATTGGATCCAACGGCTACGACCTCAACAAGGTGGAATGCCTCAGCGGTTTAACAGATCGGGGAGGTCTTTGAGGTTTTCAAAACAAAATGTGGGAGGTCATGGCCATGGATCCTTGATCCAACCAAGCAATGACCAGATAAGGTGGGGAGGTCTTTGCGGTGTTGACCGCAGAGGAGGTCGTGGTGGTTGGATGTAACCAACCAGCCACTGACCTCATCAAATGGGAAAGGAGGTCAACCGAGTAGGTTGAGAGGAGGAGGTCGTGACTGACTGGATCTCGATCTAACGCGGTTGCGACCTCAACAGTGGGAGGGCGGGCGCGAGGTTTGCAAGCGGAGGTCGTGGCGGTTGGATATGAATCCAACGGCTACGACCTCATGTAGGTGGAAAGTCTGAGTGGTTTGAAGCTTAGGAGGTCATGGCCATGGATCTTTGATCCAACGGCGCAAGACCGCGAGGGTGGAGGACTTGGGCGAGTGATATCAAGGAGGTCATGGTGTTGGATTTCAACCAACGGCTATGACCTCGATGTATGAGAGGTCCTCATTGTGTGATTGATCGAGGAGGAGGTCGTGACCATCGGATTTTGATCAACGGTTGCGACCTCATCAAGGTGGAAAGGAGGTCTGTTGAGCCGAGGAGGTGGTTGGGCTTGACTAGCTTTGGAAAATGGCTCGCCAAAGGAATAGGACCAGCCAATTAAGTTCGAATTTAACGGTGA